>BQNB010019559.1:0-66670 GCA_026074375.1 Tanacetum coccineum | reverse complement strand
AAAAGAATCTTCAAACTAAGTTTCATGCAATCATAAGTAAATACTAATAGATCTAGTCTAGCTTGTTAAAGAGAAGCGAATAACAGTAATTAATGAGACAACACATAGACATATTGAAAGATTAAGAGATAAATGACTTCTTGATTGAAACATGAGTATAAGGCTGACACAAAAGGGTTTTCACACCCTAAAAACAACCTTAAAAGCTGCCAAACTCAAACCCTAATTATTAAGTTCGTCTCCCAAAAGTTTCACACCTAAAACCATAAAAAAACGAGTGTGTATATATAGAAAATAGGCGACGATGGTGTCGCATTATAAACCTGACGTCGTCACAAAAGTCTTGACGTCATCGCTTTGATGTTCTGACGGCGTCGCCAGAAATTCTAAGGTCGTCTCCAGCCACTGTTTGCATCTTCTTCATCGACTTTGGTTTAGAGTTGTAATCTTGTTCGTTTCTTCTCCCAATGAGTCCAACTCATGTGTATATCCTCCAAAAGCTTCCCAAATGCTAAAAACATAAAAAGAAACGATTAAGCGCGTATTTTGGGCATATTTGCATGATTTGGGGGTTAAATGACCCCAAAGAAGTTTATAAAATGAGACCTCATCAAATACCCCTACATTTAAGATTTGCTTGTCCTCAAGCAAATGAGCTTTTCTACCTTTTAACTTACTTTTTAAAGATGATTTATGACACAACCAATTAGACCTCATAATTAAAAGCATAGAAATTATACACTAGCACCTCACAATAAGTGTTTGGATTCTCTCTTTCTCTCGGGTGTATAATGATATATAACAATATGGAAAACAGAAAATTAACACTCATTACCTGTCATAGCATATAAATTACCATAAGCTTTGTAAATGATCAAACCTCCATCGCAATGGCGTAAAACACCTAGAAATTACTATCAAAGAGGTCTTTGTAACATTCTGTATTTTCAGGTCATTTACGACGTCATATATTTCACTAATTATTTTTTTTCTCGTTCGCGTTTACTTTTAATTTTAATAGTTAAGTTAAATCGCGTAAGCTATAAATTATCAATTAGCGTAAACGGACACCAAACGAATTAAAGTTTTCGTCAAGCAAGCAATATATTATTTTACGAAAGTAATAATCAAGTTTTTTATATTTTATTTTATTGGTTGCGTAAAACGTTTACGTTTCACAATTAAATACATTTAGGCATACCCGGAACCACCAAAATAAATATACGCTTCAACAAATAACCATTTTTATTTCTAATGATTAAAGTTTATAAAACTTTACCTAAGTATATCATATGTGACGCCCCATATACATAAAGGAAATAAACAAGAGATACAATTGATACAAGTATACAACTTACATTTACTTACAACTTATTAATAACAAGTATACATTCACTTATTTCTTTTATACAAGATAAATGGCAAGGAAATATTTAGTTAGAAAACATAATTCCTTAAATCCATGGGATGTTCTCATCTTTTAGGAACCAAGACCAAGACTTTTCCTAGAATTCCTCATTTGTGTCTATTATGTATCTAGCCCTTATTGCATCTAGCTACAAGAGTATATAATGCCTAAACTAGAAAGGATACACACACATCTCTCATTTCCTTGGTGAAACAAAGCAAAATCTCTCCCTCCTCCTCTCCTAGCTCACGACACAACACAAAACAACACCAAATCCATACCAAATTTTATTTAACACATTTACACACATTCCTACAACATATCTAAGATGTCCTTAGGTGTTTAGAAGGGTTGGTTTAAGGTTTACAAGGGTTAATCAAGCCTGAAGCAAGATTAGGGTTTAGGGTTTCTTTGATTGTGCAAGCTTTGGTTTATAATCTAAACAAGGGTTTAGAACATATTTCTCATCATCATACATCACTATAAGGTTATCTATAAACCTTTATGTCTTTACTTTTATCATTTTATGTGTTTATGTGTTCTATGTAGTAAAATCACCACTAGGATACTTTTAAACATGTAAAAAGAGTTTTTACTTGTGATCATCATTTTGTACACTTTTACATATGCTATGATGTTGGTAATATCATGTTAAAATGGATTTATAAGTGTTGTACACTCTTGGTTTAAGTATAAAAAGTTCAAGTATAAACTTGTAGTTAAAAAGTATATAAAAACAAAGTTATATAAATAAACCCCAAAAGATATATAGGGGCTGTTTTGATTCGTGTATGATAACAGAAACTTTATGATTTAGAAAGATAGTACACTTCATGACGATTCCAAAAAGGTAAGAAACTCGAAAAACCGATTTATAACGAAAAAGATACGACAAATATACGTTTTACGTTAATACCGGGTTTTATAAAATAAATTTTATAAAAAGTTACTGTTCATCAGGGACATTAATTTATGAAAACATCATTAATATGATAAAACTTTTAAAAACGAAGACGTGCTCGAAAGAATCGCTAAAAACGGATCTATAACGAATAAGTTACGACATTTACGAGATTTACGATAACTAAATCTATAAAAATAAATATATAACTGTTATGAACAGTAAAATCACTATTCATCAGAAAAACTCAAATTTTGAAAATGTTATATTTTGATAACTCGTCTTAATACGAAGGCGTGGACGGCGTGGAGAGTAAGAAACGAAAGAAACGGACTTAAAACGAGAAAGTTACGCCAGTTTTACTAAAGTATACTTATAAACGTTTTTACTTTATAAATATGATTTCACTAAAACGATTAGATGGTGATGTAGCTATATAGAATTATATGTGATATTAGTTAATCAAAGTACTATATTACTAGGGAGTTTCATAATGAGGCCTCTTCGGGGTGGCGTATCGACGAGTTGTTGGATTTACGATTTAAAGTGTCCTAGCTCCTCATACGTCACTACATGACCTCTTAATTATGATAGCCCGAACGATAGTATGATGAGCTATACGACCTATAAATAATCAAAGTGTTTAGTACTTATACGACCTATATTGGATAGTTGCCTTCGGATTTCCTTCATGAACGCATTTTCTTCATTGTGAATACTTGTTGATTACCATTCACTCGAGGTGAGTTCATAGCCCCTTTTTCATCTACTTGTTTTACAAAATCTACGGGGTGAATTACATTGCTTGTTTTACTATTGGACACAAGTGTTTTTCTAAGTGTTTACAAAGTGTATGCTATCCAGATTACTGCCTGATTATTAATGCCTAAGTTACCTTATTGCCGTGAAGTCCCTATTTATCATGAACCGTTAATTGATATTGTAGTAAGCGCGAGTGTTATGGATAGATCTATCGGGACTGACAATCCCCACCTTTCCTTGGGTCACTAGTTTGATCAAGGTGCATTTAACATTGAGAGGTGTTAGGTTGTTGGCAAGCATCCTATATTCTGATTGGGGACAAATCTAGGTTTAAGGCTTTGGGTCTTGGAGATTTATGCAATAATTAAAACATTTGTTACTAATGAATGTGTTTAGAGTTCTACTATCATTCGATCTTGTGGTCCACCCTTTTTACCGATAAACCTATGATTTCACTCAACCTTTGTGTTGACTTTTAGCATGTAATTTCAGGTCCTAGGGTATGAAGATTGGTGGGGAGTCGTGGCGGATATGAATGAAGACGGATTCTGTGTTTTATCTAAAGTCTATGCAACTTTTATTATCTTTAAAAACTTAAGTCATCTTTTGGTATTATGAAGCTTTTTGTTTAATTAAATATGTACTTGAAATGTTTATGACTTTTATTACATATGGGACCTAATGTATAAAATCTGATATTTTGCTATGGCATCGAATGAAATCTTGTCTTAAACGTCCATTTATGGTCGTTTCCTATATCTTGATTGTTGTACTTTGACGTAGCACCCCATTGTTACCATTCTGCTGCTACCTGATTTTGGGGGTGTTACATGAGGGGGCATATCAAGAAAGACAAGGGCAAAAAGGCCATGTCTTCAGAGGAGGCTGAGAAAGAGAGTACCAACAATGACTCTGATGATGATGAAACTCACATTACTAGTTCTATGGTTGAGTCCTCTAGAATAAAGAAAGTAAAGAAGTTTGATTTTGTCACTAAAGGTGGAAAGCATATCCATCTAACTAAAGAACAAATCAATCAACAAAAGAAGATAGAGGAAGATGTCAAAGCTGAAGTAGCTAAACATGAAAGTGAGATAAGAAAAGAAGAGCTGGTTGATCTTCTTGGTCTAGAGGTGGTGAACAAGTACTACAACAACAAGTTACAGTATGACAGGTATTGTGACAAAATGCTGAATAGAAGAGCTAAATCAAGAATCACCAACTGTGATGTCTTGACCAAAAAGGGTCTAATTACACTTAAATTGTATAAAGAGGATAATACAAGTGAAGTTATTCCCAACTTCAAAGCCAGTGATTTGCACCTTGGTGAATGGAGAGAAGTCAAAAATGCATGTCCAAACAGAACAAGAAAAGGATGGAAAATCATCTATGGGCAGATACAAAAAAATATATACTACATTCATGAAACTAAAGCAGAACTGGGCATTAACTTGGACATTCCTCTAAGTAAACAGGACCCTCTCAACAAACTGAATGATCTTGCAAATAAGAAAAGAAAGCATGCTGATGACCTCCATGACTACTTCAAAGCAAATAAAAGGCTCAAGTCATCAGTTCAATATGAAGATCGCTGGTACTATACTAAATGAACCTGTCCTTGGTATGATCTTGTTCAACTCTTACCATAGACAGGATTTTGTTACCATTGAAGATCTAAAATACTTCTCGAATACCATGTTATACACCGTACAAGAAATCTTCTTCAGACTTCATCAAGGTCCTGGGCTGGATGATCATGCCAAGACCTTTAGCTTCTTTCTGCTTGTTGAAATTGATAAGAGAAACCTAAATCCACTAAAGCAGATGAGGATCATTGAGCAGCTAAGACATTAGAATATAAACCATTTGTAATAACTTTATCTCTTGTAAATGTTATGTAATGAAAGTTAGAATAAATGGTTATCGGTTTATGTTGTTTAATTTATATCAGTTTTGTAAGCAGAAGTTGTTTTGCTTACTTACTATTGATTTTAGCGTAGGTTATTTGTATATTCAAATAGGAGGAGATTGTTAGGTTCAGTTCCTGAGCCCTTCAATCTCTTAGTAGATTTAAACATAAAATCTCCTAAGTATTTCTCAAGCTAAAGTCTTTCAGTTTGAGTCACTGAAGTTTCTTCAGCTTCAGCTCTTCAGGTCCTTAGAAGATTGGGAAGTATCTTCACTTCAGTTTATGCAGCGGATCAGAAACTGAAGAAGGCCTATGCAAAGAGCTTTAGTTCAGCTTGGTTGACAAGCTGAACGTGGTCTATCTATTTAACAGGAGATTGAAACGTTTGTTTCACATCTAGAAGGTTTACAAGGAAGGAAAAATATTGCTTTATGTCAAAAGGAATAAAGCAATCTCTTTGGGAAAAGGTGCTTCTAAAGTTAGTATAGAAGTACAACAACTTTCCTTATAGGACTGAACCTGGTACTTTAGAGAACGTTTGCATTAAATGGTATCTCAACCACCCATTGGATGCATGACACGCATACTAGGTTAACTTGTAAACCCTAATCCCTTTGCCTATAAAAGGAAAGGGATTCTAAGAGTAAATGCTATATCTTCCAATTAATGTGATACACATTAAAGAGTTCATTTATCTCTCAAACAAACTGAACGGTACTACTGAAAGCTAAAGCTTCAGTTTAGTCATAAGTAGTTTGTTTTCTTACTCTCTTAACTTTGGTTAGAGTTTAAGTTCGAAGGAGATAAAACCCTAATTGTCATTCAACCACCTTGCTATTCCGCAAGCAAGGTGTGTCATAGATTCTTTATTTGATTCTAATAAGAACATATACGTTGAAAAGTTACTTTTGTGTGTTTTAAACTTGCTCTTTATATTTTTCATATATATATATATATATATATCTGTTTAAAACTCACTTTGTTGCCATGAAATGTGATTAGTTTAATTTGATAAACCTTATATCACATTCAAAGAGACCAATAGTAACTTACCGTATTACAGCAGGTTGGGTGTTGGGTTTCAAAAGTTTCTACAACTTAGTGTTGCTACTTGTACAAGTTACTACTGCTAGTTCTACTTAGTCCTGCTAATGAAAAATGCTAAAGATTCAAGAAAATAGACTAAGTAGTTAGTACTGTTAGTTATAAATAGTTAGTACTGCCAGTACATTGTTAGTACTGCCAATATAGTTAGTGCTATTAGTAGTAAGTTAGTACTGCTAGTTAGTACTGTTAGGAGATATGCATAAGTTATTATAGGAATAGATATGCATTATCTCTTCACACGTTTTGTAAGCCCATTAGGGTTTTCCTTGGTGTATAAAAGGAACCCTATGGCATTAGTTAGAAATATAGGTTTTATATACAAGTTTCACAAATATTCATAGTTAGTAATCTGTAACCTAGCAGATTAATAGTAATCAAAGTTTTGTTTTATTCATTGTTCTTCTTAACAGTATAAGTTAGTTTCTGCATAACTTATATTGTTCATAGTCATTGTTTCTCTTGTAGTTAGTTTGGATCTATCCAGATTGGCTAACACCTTTAATAGGCTAGAAAGATCTATTCAGACTGGGATTACAAGGTGGTATCAGAGCTTGTTGAGAACTCTGATGTAGAAGAAAACAAAACACAATTAGTTTAAACCTTTACCCTTTTGATCTATTCAATGGCAGGATCAGATGATGAAAATCCACCACCACCACCACAACAAACACCAACACAACAAGCCCCTCACACTGTGTCAACCATTAAACTCCCTATTCTGAAGAAAGGTGAGTATGACATTTAGGCTATGAAAATGGAACATTACTTGAGCCATACTGACTATCCTATATGGGAAGTCATACAAAAGGGAAATGGTCCTGTAAGTGTCTCAACAGATACAAATGCAGTAATATAAAGGTTATGCCTCCTAAAACTGATAAAGAAATTTAGCCAGAGAAAGAGAAAGAAAAAGTCAAGGACACTTGCTTATGGCTTACCTAGAAGGACCATTTAGCAAAATTTCACAAGATGAATGATGCTAAAGATATGTGGGATGCTATCAAATCCAGATTTGGTGGCAATGATGAATCAAAGAAGATGCAGAAATACATTTTAAAGCAACAGTTTGAATGTTTTTCTGTGTCCAACTCAGAAGGACTGCACAAAGGTTATGACAGGTTTCAGAGTATTCTGAGTCAACTTGAGATTCATGGTGCATGTGTCTCCACTGAAGATGCCAATCAGAAGTTCCTTAGGTCTTTACCTTCTTCCTGGGTTATAAGTATCCTTAGTCCATGAGGGACCCAAGCCAGGAGTGGCACAGTTTTAGTTTTGATGATTCTATAAAAATCTTAGTGTTTTGAGTTTGGATGTTAAAAGGCCTCTACTGGTTCATCTTCTAGTGCACAGAATGTCGCCATTTGCTTCTTCTGAAAGCACTAGCAGGTGACTAATGATGTTAGTACTGCTTATGGGGTTTCTACTTCTTCTGTACAAACTCACAAAGGGAAAACTCTTCATCATACACTGATGAACTCATGTACTCATTCTTTGCTAATCAATCCAGTGGTCCACATTTGGATCATGAAGATCTGGAGCAGCTTGATGAGTTTGATTTAGAAGAGATGGACTTGAAATGGCAAGTAGCCATGATTTCCATGAGACTGAAGAAGTTTTACAAGAAGAACACGGGAGAAGGCTTGCGTTTGATGCCAAAGGAACAGTTGCTTGACAAGGACCATGGGTTGTTGAGTGCTTCAATTGTCATAAACAGGGCACACTTTGCTACGAGAATGAGATCAAAAGGAAATCAAAGAAAGTAGAAGAAGAGAGCAGGGGGAATTGTAGATATTAGTATAGAGAAAAAGACAATTGGAGGAGACCTAGAAAATTGAAGGAACTAAAGCTTGGTACCTCTTAATGTAGAAGGTGTTGATGGACTCGACATGCAGAGGCATTGAACAATTGAGAACTTTGCTCTGATGGCTTACAGCAATTCAGGCTCAGACATGAGGTAACATCTTGTTCAAAAGGAATGAGGGGTGATCATTATGCTAAACTTAAAATTATATGTATGAACAAAGAGAACAACTTGGTGATGCTAGTATAGAAATTCAAGCCTATACTCAAGCTTTAAAAAAGGTAGAGGCTCAACTAGTTACTGATCAGAAAAATCAACTTTGGTATGAGGAAAAGATTAGATTTATAAAAATTGTTTTAGATGATAATCTGATGTGCTTTCATATCTAAGGAAACTTTAGGCAAAAGACTTTGTAAAAGAGAAAGAAGAATTAAAAACTAAACTTGAGAATTTTCAAAGTTCTTCTAAAGGCCTTAGTAAACTGTTAAATAGTCAAATGAGTACTAGGGACAAATCTAGACTTGGGTATGGAGATCAAGTACATAATGGTGTCTCAAGTTATGAAAATGAAGTTTTTCAAAGTGTATTTGATAGTAGGTCAAGTGATGTAGAAGATAGTCATGTGCATGATAGATTTGTAAATGTTAAAGGCATGCATGCTGTTCCCCCTCCAATGATAGGAAATTACATGCCTTCAGGACCTGATAGAGAAGTAGATGATTCTATGTTCACATATGGTCCAAAACAGTCTAAAACTAGTGAATCTGATACTTAAACCAGTAATTATGACTCTTGTGAGTCCAATTTTAGTGTAGAAGAAACACTTGAATCTGTACCTGAACCAGTTGTAGTTAAACCTAAAGTTGTTAGTCAACCTAAAGTTTGGTCTGATGCTCTATCATTGAGGAGTATGATTTAGACGGTTGATGATGATATGTGGATTCTACCTAAAAATGACAGGAAAGACTAGTTTTGCTTTTGTTAATACTGTTAAGCATGTAAAAACTCCTAGGGAAACTGTTAAAGAACAAAACACGTATAGTCCAAGTCCTAAAGCTGACAAGAGAGCTGGAATGGTTTCTAAATGTCAAAGGTTAGGTTGGATATGGGGTTTACTAAAATAGGCATGTTTTGTATGTGGCAGTTTTTAGTAATCTTATTAGAGAATTGGATTTTCATTGAGAAAAGAATGGCTAAAACAGGTTGAATTTGAACAAAAAGAAGGTTAAGGGTACTGGTCAAGGGGGGAGAATAAACCATGTGGAATAAATGTGCAACGATTGAATCACCAAAACACGTTTTTTTCCAACAGCTATCACCCCCCCCCCCCACACAACACCCCCCCCCCCCACCCCACCCCCACACCACACCCAACACCAAAACCCCCCCCCCCCCAACCCCCCCCCCCCCCACAAACCCCCCCCCCCCCCACAAAAAAAAACCCCCCCCCCCCAAAGCCCCCCAAAAAACAAAAAAAAAAAAAACGTACTAACTAGAACTGGTAGAATTCTAGTTAATACTGCTAGACATAATTTTAACAGTCAAGCAGTATCAACTGGTGCTGCTAGGAAAGTTAATGTTGTTAGACCTATTGTGAATGATGTTAGACAAAAAACTATTTTTCACAAAACTCATACACCTATCAGAAGGCCATTTAATAGAACAACAGCACCAAGAACAAAATTTTCAAATCAAAAAGTTAATACTGCTGAGGTAAAAGCAGTTAGTGTTGTTGGGGGCAAAAGGGAAACTGCTGTTAAGCCCTCAGCAGGTTGTAATTGGAGACCCAAAAGACATTACTGGAACAAATTCTCCAAATACAATGGTGGATCAAATTCTAGAAAATGTGTTAATTCTAAAGATCCACTAGGCAGACCCAAGCCCAAGATGGCTTGGGTCCCTAAGAGAAACTAATTTCTCTTATTTGATGTGCAGGATAATCCACAAAGAGCTTTAAAGAACAAAGGAATTGTTGATAGTGGATGTTCCAGGCACATGACTGGAAACAAGGCCTACCTTGCTGAATATCAAGACTATAATGGTGGCCCTGTTGCTTTTGGAGGTAGTAAAGGTTACATAACTAGTAAAGGTAAAATAAAAACAAGAAAGTTAGATTTTGAGGATGTGTGCTTTGTGAAAGAACTATAACATTTCAATCTCTTTTCTGTGTCACAGATGTGTGACAAGAAGAACAAGGTTCTCTTCACTGACACTGAATGTCTTGTGTTGTCTTCTGACTTTAAGTTGCCTGATGAAAATCAAGTATTACTTAGAATCCCTAGACAAAAACAATAGTCTAGTTCCAATTAGAGAACAGTTTCAATTTAGAGAACATTGTTCCTTCAGGAGGATTGGCTTGTTTTATTGCAAAGGCTACAACTGATGAATCTAACAAATGGCATAGGAGGTTGGGTCATGTCAATTTCAAAAAACTTAAATAAACTTGTGAAGGGAAACCTTGTTAAAGGTCTACCTTCAAAGCTTTTTCAAAATGACCACACTTGTGTTGCTTGTCAGAAAGGAAAGCAACACAAGGCCTCCTGTAAGGCCAAAACAGTAAGCTCCATTAGCCGCTCTTTACAACTTCTTCTTATGGATTTGTTTGGACCTACATCTGTAAGGAGTTTAAACCATAAGACCTATTGCCTAGTTATCACTGATGATTTTAGCAGGTTTAGTTGGGTATTTTTCTTAAGAACTAAGGATGAAACTAGTGCAATCCTTAAGGACTTTATAAGACAGATAGAGAACCAATTGAATCAAAAGGTTAAAACTATTAGATGTGATAATGGAACAGAATTTAAGAACAGGGATGTGATTGAATTTTATGGGTTAAAAGGGATCAAGAGGGAATATAGTAATGCCAGAACTCCACAGCAAAATGGAGTTGCTGAGAGGAAAAACAAGACCCTAATTGAGGCTGCTAGAACTATGCTAGTAGATTCATTTTTACCTAACACTTTTTGGGCTGAAGCAATTAGTACTGCTTGTTATGTTCTGAACAGGGTGTTAGTGACCAAACCTCAAAATAAGACTCCTTATGAGCTTATTACTGGTAAACTACCAATCATAAGCTATATAAGACCTTTTGGATGCCATGTGACCATCTTGAATACCATTGACCAAGTGGGCAAGTTTGATGGGAAATCTGATGAAGGGTTTTTAGTTGGGTATTCTCTAAATAGCAAGGCTTTTAGGGTATATAATCTAGAAACCAAGAGAGTTGAAGAAAACCTGCATATATAATTTCTAGAGAATAAACCTAATGTTGCAGGGAAAGGACCAAATTGGCTATTTGATCTTGATTATTTAACTGATTCAATGAATTATCAGCCTGTGAGAATAGAAAACAAGCTAACAAACCTGCAGGTCCAAAAGAAGCTAATCCTAGTATAGGTACACAAGATAATATTGATGCAAAAAATTCTAAAATAGAAGCTGAATCTGCTCAAAACTACTTTGTACTGCCAATATGGTCTTCTTATACTTCAACTGTGAAGATCTCAGAAGCAAAGAATGAAGGTGAGAAGCCTAATAAGTCAAATGAGAAGCCAGTAGATCAGGAGGATCAAGCCTTTTTGGAGGAGCTTGAAAGGCTTAAAAGTCAAGAAAAGGAAGTTAATGATGCAGCTGAAGCTCTTAGAAAGGAGTTTGCCCAAGATACTGAGGATTTGCTTCTTCAAGCAGGAGCTGCTAGAGCTAGCAGTACTAACATAGTTAATACCGCTAGCACACCAGTTAGTACTGCCAGTCCTTCTGGTGGATTATCCTACACTGATCTAACCAATTATGACCAAGATGATACTTAAATACCTGCTCTTGAGGATAGTTATGACGATCCTAATGATGGTATTTTTACCAATGCATCTTATGATGATGAGGGTGCAGTGGCTGACTTCACAAATTTAGAAATTATTATGAATGTTAGTCCTATTCCCACATTAAGGATTCACTCTGTTCATCCTTCAACTCAAATTCTCGGAGATCCAAAATCAACAGTTCAAACAAGGAGTAAAGTGAACAAAAGTTTTGGAGCCCATACTTTTGTAAGTTATATTCAAAAGCAGAGATGAAATAATCATAAAGACTTCCAACATTGTTTATTTGCTTGTTTCTTGTCTCAAAATGAACCCAAGAAGATATCTGAAGCACTTGAAGATGAAAGTTGGATTGATGCTATGCAGGAAGAATTACTGCAATTCAAAATTCAGAAAGTTTGGATTCTTGTAGATTTTTTGCCTTATAAGAATAAGGCAATTGGAACTAAATGGGTTTACAAAAATAAGAAGGATGAAAGAGGTGTTGTGGTCAGGAATAAGGCAAGGTTGGTTGCTCAAGGACATAGGCAAGAGGAAGGGATAGATTATGGATGAGGTTTTTGCTTCACTGTTCGATAAAATTAAGCCATGTAGGATCTTTATAGCCTTTGCATCTTACATGGGATCATAGTCTTTCGATGGATGTGGAAAAGTGCCTTTCCTTTATGCAATTGATGAAGTAATATGCTTGTCTCAATCTTCAGGTTTTATAGATCCCAAGTATCCTAAGAAGGGTCTACAATGTAGTCTGAAAGCTCCTTTGGTTTACCAAACCTCCAGCGCCTGGGATGCTACTTTATCTACTTTCTTGTTAAAGAGTGGATACAGAAGAGGAACCATTGACAAGACTCTTTTTCATTGAGAGAATGACAAAATTGTTTCATTTTAGTGCAGTTTATGTGGATGATATTATTTTTGGTTCTACAAAAGAGTCAATGTGTGTTATGAATTTGTGGCACTTATTGAGTGTAGATTTCAGATGAGTTCTGTGGAGAGCTCACTCTTCTTTCCTTGGATTACAAGTCAAACAGAAATGAAGATGGTTATCTTTATAAGTAAGGATAAGTATGTTGCAGAAATCCTGAAGGCACCCCAACAAGTTTGATTTTGTCAATGTAAAGGACTGCTAGTTACATAATTGAGACCCCAGAAGCCCTTTTGGTCAAGGCAATGAGGAAGCTAGTGATGTAGATGTACACCTCTATTGATCCATGATGCTCTTTAATGTACTTGAACTGCTTCTTAGGTTGATATTATGTTCTGCAGTCTGTGTTTGTTCTAGGTTTGTCGGTCACCAAAGACCTCCGATCTGAATGATGTAAGAATTCTTTAGGTATCTAAAAAGGCAAACCCAAACTAGGCCTTTGGTATCCTAGAGTGTCCTCATTTGACCTGGAAGCCTACTCAGATAGTGTTATGTAGAGCAAATCTTGATAGGAAATCTACAACAGGAGGTTGTCAATTTCTTGGCAGGAGACTTATCTCTTGGCAATGCAAAAAGCAGACAATTGTGGCTACTTCTACTACAGAGGCAGAGTATGTTGCTGCTGCAAATTGCTGTAGGAAAGTTTTGTGGATTCAGAATCAAATGCTAGACTATGGGTTCAATTTCATGAACACAAAGATCTACATTGATAATGAAAGTACTATATGCATTGTAAAGAATCTAGTATATCACTCCTAAACAAAGCATATTGCAATTAGGCACCACTTCATAAGGGATGCTTATGAGAAGAAACTTATCTAGGTACTCAAAATCCACACTGATGATAATGTAGTTGATCTTCTAACCAAAGGCCAATTTGATGTTATAGGTTCCAATTCTTGGTTGTTAATTTTTACGGATGATCAATCCATAAGCTGCATTAGCTAAGGGGAGGCAATATGATATGTTGTACAGTTTGTATGAAGTGTTCAGTGTGCAAAAGCATTTTAACCATAAGTGACAAAATTCAAGAAGTTAATTGGGTTTTAGAGAGTCATTGGGAAGAGATAAAGACGGTATTGAAGCATTTCTGTTGCCAAACTTGTTCATTCTTTGTTTGACAATAGTTAGTACCGACAGTGCAAAGTTAATGCCGTTGGGCAAAGATAGTACCGCTATAGAGACGTTGAAGAAAATACCGCCAAGGGTATAAAGTATAAATTGAAATGGTTTCTTTGATCTTAGGTTTGTTAAACCTATAGAAACCCATCTCAATTGCACAGTTCACTCATGTAATCTCTCTCAAATATTTTCTTTCATTTAAACCCTAATCTCTCTCTCACCGACGATCACTAATTCAACAACCATGGTTGTTCTTGAATCATGCCCTAAACACAATATGGTCGTTTATTTAGAGAAGACTGATGTAAATGCAGAGTTTTATGAGATTATTGACTTTCTTGCGAAGCTCCATTCACCATGCTCTCACTGTAAGTCTAGTAGTCTCTACTATATTTGTTGAACAATTTTGGATGTCTGCAAAATCCAAAATAATCAACAATGTTAGGTACATTACAGCCAAAGTAGCTGGCAAGCCTGTATCTATCTCTGAAGCATCAATAAGAAGTGATCTTCTTTTTGATGATGCTGATGGGATAGATTCTCTACCAAATCAGGCTATATTTGATGTTATTCAGCTCATGGGGTATGAAGGGGACTTAACTATTTTAACATTTAACAAAGCTTTATTTTCACCCCAATGGAGATTCCTTTTTCATACAATGAACCATTGTATTAGTTCTAAAAGCACCTCTTGGGATCAAATTCCCACTAATATTGCCACTGTTGTAATTTGCTTAACATCTAATCAGAAATATAATTTTTCTAAATTAATTTTTGATGGTATGCTTAGACACTTAGATGCAAAGAAAAAGTTTGTTATGTATCCGCGATTCATTTCAATCTTTTTAGATAAACAGCTAATGAATGTGCTAGTGCCTTTAGACCATTTTCCTGTTAATGCTTTGACAAGTAAAGTTTTCTCCTTTATGGTTAAAAAGGGTAAATATTTTTCAGGGAAAGTCACACCTTTATTTACTTATGTGTTGGTTCATCCAACTGAGGATGAGGGTGCCACTTCAGAAAGACCATCTGAACCACAACCTACACCCTCTCCTCCTCACCCAAGTGAAGAAAATGTTGAGCCTCAGTTTGACCCATCACCTAGACTTTCACCTACTACTCATATTCCTGATTCCATTCTAGAGGATTCTGGTGGGAATCATGGAGGTCAGTCATCCAGTGATAGATCCCTTTCCGGGAATGAGGGTGACTTGACACTCCAAAGAGTGTATGATCTTTGTATCTCTTTGTGTTTACAGGTTATAGATCAAGCCAAACAGATTAAACACTTGAAGGCACAGATTAAGAAGCTTAAGAAGCAAGCCAAACCTGTTATTGCACACCACAAAGCTTGGGTAAAGAGTGTCTCCTTAAAAACCACAAGACTGGCAAGGAGAAGTCCTTCGATAAGGAAAACAAGGATGCAAAAGGAAGTCTGTATCTAAACCAGGGGATGGAAAACCCTGCCACAGCTGAACCTTTCAGTCCAATTAAAAGATCCAGACTTTTTGATGAGCTTGCTGATGATACATTAGATTATATGGAGTCTGAGGATGCTCAAGATGTGGGAAGGATAAGAAATGTAGTAAGTAAAGAGAAGAGATATGCTGATAATGAGTTAGTAGATGAAGATTTAGTTAGTATTACAGTGGTAAAAAGTTAGTACTGATAGATCAAGGTTAGCCTACCACATACTCACAATACATACTGACAAGGAAAGAGTTAGTACTGACAAGGATGAAGTTAGTACCGACAAAACAGATAAAGGTACTGATGCTCAAACTGAAGAAGGAGATGATACTCAAACACCTCCAACAACCACTACTCCATTAATATTTGGTGATGATGAGACTATTGCTCAAGTTCTCATCATAATGAGTCAGAATAAGGAGAAGCTTAAAGAAAAAGAAAAAGGAGTAGAGCTTAAGGATGTTGAGGAAACTGAGAGACCTAGACCTACTTCAACCAGATCTTTATTGACATTAAAGCATCTTCTAAAGATTGATCCAAAAGATAATGGGAAAAAGAAAATTGAAGAGGAAGATGAGTCTGACAGTGAATCTGAAGGTATTCCTGAAGCTGAAAAGAAGTTTAAGCAACTTGCTAGGGATGAAGAAATGGCTAGAAAGGTACAAGAGGATTGGGAAGCAGAAGAAGAAGTTAAAAAGCTAGCTGAGGAAGAAGCTACAAAGGCTGCCCTTTCAAATGAATATGACTTTATTCAAGCAAGAATTGAAGCTGATAGACTTCTAGCTCTAAGACTTCAAGATGAAGAGAGAGAGCAGTTCACTGTGGAAGAGAGAGCAAAATTCCTTCATGATACAATTGCAGCTCAAAGAAGGTTTCTTGCAGAACAAAGAGCTATTGCAATCAGAAATAAACCTCCTACAAGAACTCAGCTTAGGAATCAGATGATGACTTACTTGAAACATGTTAGAAACAAGAAACACTCAGACCTGAAGAACAAAACTTTTGAAGAAATACAAGCTTTATATGAGAAAGTGAAAAGGTTTGATGAAAGTTTTACTGTTTCTCTCTCTAATTTTCCATTTTTCCTTTATCTCTTTTATAGCTTATTGCTTATTTGGTATGGCTTATTGTTTTGGGATAACATTTGGTATCACTCGCCAAATGGTGGGTTTAGTGTTTCATTGTGAATTCTTATTAGCTTATTTGGTCAAAAAGCTTATTTGTCCTTTTCCGTTGCTTATTCTTGTGGGATAAAGTAGCTTAGTTGTTAAGCTATTTCTTGGCTTATTATTTGTGGTACCAACGGTTTGAAAAAAAGGGAGACAAAGATCCACATTTTTAGCTTCAAAAGAAAGAACAACGACGATAAGGTTTTGTTGTTTCTGTTGAAGACAAAAGCAAGGACACCGGACACGCAGCTTCTTCTTTTGCCGGATACGCAGCTTCTTCATTAACCGGATACGCAGCTTCTTCATTCACCGGATACTCATCCCTATTATTCAACCGGATTAGCACTTACAAGTTCAACCGGATTCACATCTCTTCTATTAAACGGACTAGCATCTTTCCAAGGACAACCGAATTAGCAACTCAATAGAAACAAACTTTACATGTTTTAAGTTAATTCTGGTTTTTCTGTTTTGAGTGTCGATTAACTACGGGACTTATAACCTATACCATTGTGATCGTGATCCTTTTTCGATCATCGTGGTGTGTTTAATTTCTACCGACGATAACCGTACCATCCCGCGAGCAAAGAAATAGAAACGTTTACATTTTATAAATTTCAAAACGATGAAGAAATGAAAATGGTGGGAATTTTTTTTATTATTAATCTAAAATTACACTTTGACACATGCAGTCCTTGAAAAAGTTCATCCTTTGTTTGTTAAATAACCCTCTTTGTTAAAACAAATTTACACCGTTAGTCCTTATTCTTATAAAACAGCCCGTTAGTCCTCTATAGTGAAACATAATTGCACCGTTAGTCCTTATTTGAGTTTTAATCAACTGGTACTCATTTTAAGTTGAAGGTTTGTGCACCGTTCATCGTTTTAGCTCATTAATCGTCAACAAAAGTTCAACTTCTCCAATGACAACAACGATTTCAACATCAATTCATTATTGTTTCACGGTTTCTTTTTGATTTTGTAAAATCCCGCGAAAGGTACGATTCTTTTCTCGGTTTTAATCAAAGACTTGTAAAATCCCGTGAACGTTAATTGATTTCATTCCACAACAACAATCACTTGACCTACTTAAGATCCGATATCCATTCAAAACATCAAAATGTCAAATACCAATACCAATTTGCAAACTCAAACATCAAGTGTTCTTCACAATGACACAGTTTCTTCGTCTTCAACTTCTAAAGTTCAAGAGAAGACACAACTTTCAAAAGAACGATGCATGAAAAGTCTTAGAGCAATTCAGTTACAATTCAAGTTTCTCACAGATACTTTACAAGATTTTGGTATCATGCCTATCTACAAAAGAACATTCGCTCAAGACTTGGATTTACTAGAACAACATCTTACCAAAGAAATAATTTCTCAGACTGATTGCAAGACTATTTTGACAAAACTCAGAACAACGTTTGAAAACGCTTTCAATTCAGAATTCAAAGAGCGTATGTAGAAATATACAAGATTTGATGCTCAATTCTTCAAAGATGCAATTATCTGTAACATGGATTCTATTGGGAAATACATGCTTGAGATAATTCTTCATCAACAACGAACTCCACAATTGTTGAAACAAAAGAAGTTGATGCAAACACAAGAAGATCATGCGGAAAACTAGAAAGGGGGTTGAATAGTTTACCGCTTTTTAATTTAAGGTTTATGTTTGTTTGTAAAACTTAGATTCGACTTTTTGTGAATTCAATGCTTGCACAATATGAACAATATAAGTATATGTAATGATAAAGTAAGACAAGAGATAAGAGTAAGAACAATCAAACCACAACGCGAGGATTTATAGTGGTTCGGTAACGAAGCACATCTTTGCCCTACTCCACTCCCTGAGCACCTAACTCGAGAGTTTTCTTCACTATGTCAACAGACTCCCTTATGGCGGAGAAAACCGTACACAACGTTGCTTACACCGATTTACGACACAAAGTTAAACGTCGAGTTCTAATCTTAGCTAGAACCAATCTATCACAACATAACTTCACGACTTGTTCACTACTTCACAACTTTATTACAACTTGACAACTTTTTCACGACACGACTTCACAACTTCTTCACGACTTCACAACTTCTTCACTACTTCACTACTTCTTCACTACTTCACTACTTCTTCACACAACTATAATTATCACAACTATCTAACTATACTTACAAAGATCACCAAGATCTAGCTACTACACACAAATACAAGATATACAATTGATTTACAAATATGTGATATGGATGCAACAAGGTTGCAATACACACTAAGGTGTAATACTTCTTCACTTGATGATGGAAGTATTCTTCTCTTGCACTTGAGAAATTAAGCTTGGATCACTTGGAAACAAAGCTTTATGATTAGATGATCAAAGAATTTTAGAGAGGATATGTGGGCTGTTTTGAGCAGAAAGAATGAGTGCAAAAGGTGAGAAAAATGTTGGGGAATAGTCCAGTATTTATAGGACAAGCTGGAGGAGCGGGGTCTATGGCCGGTCCCCTTAAATAGGGTGTCGGCCCCCTTATAATTAAGGGGGCCGCCCATGTATTTAAGGGGGCCGCCCATTTTCAGACGCTCCCCTTTTTGTCCTATTCAGGGGAGGTGTTTACTGGACTTTTTCTAGCCGTTTTAGGTTCGAAAATTTGAAATTCAAAATGTTTATTTTGAATAAAATATTTCTTTTAAATGTAGAAAATGTTTTGTGATGTTTATAAAAATGTTTGCAACATTTTATAAAAGTATGAGGTTGAATAAAAATTTCCTTTGATCATAAAATGCATTAGACATTTGTTTATTCATACCTTTAAGTGATTAGAGTGTCGGAATGAATATTTACTACTAATTACTTGTTTACGTTTAATTTTACATTTGACGTTTTTATATTTTGTGATTATCAAAACGTAAGGATGTCGATAAATATTAATAATGTTTTTAGGCATTATTTATATCAACAATCTCCCCCTTTTTGATGATTACAAAATCTAAACTCATTAATTGTAAAATTGTTTTTAAACAAGTATTTAGTGAGTTTATGTCCATTTCTTCCCTTTTTTTGTAGAATCAAAAAGGCCTCGTCGAGTGAAGTTAGTAAACTTTGCTATAAACTTTTCTTGTGCTCCCCCTTGATGTGTGCTCCCCCTCGTTCGAGGGCACCAAGAAATCGAGCTATGATAACTTTGCTATAAAAAAAAGTTAGAAGCACAAGAAAAAAATATTCTAACATGTAGCAAGTTAAAAGGAAAAATATAGCAACATTTTGTATTATAATTTGCCATAAAATCAATTAATCAATAATTAAGACAAAAGATCATTCATTGATTAAAGAGATTATGTGTAAAACACACTCATGCATATATCAAATAATATGCTTAGAAGCTTATCGAAACATAAATTAAACTAGAAAAGATCGTAAGTTGCCATAGAAGAACTTTAGACTTGCTTGCGACAAAAAAAAAATTGGGCGATTATTTGAAAGCAAGAAAAGTAGGCATAAGATGTGATTAGTTGGTTGTTGATGGAGAGTTTGGAGCGGAGGTGGTTGTTGAAGGGTAGTCACGTTGTACTTGAGGTGGAGGTTATGGCCTAGTAAGGAGATACTCAATCTTTATGGGTAAATCGACAACAAGGACAATAGCCAACATGGGTTTAACAACCCGAATTTAAGATCAATATTTAAACCGAACTCTAAATTCTATTTCCAATTTTTATGGAGTTTATTATTTTTATTTTTAGCCGTTTTAACGAAAATCGTAGTTTTAGCTAGTTTCGAATCATGCCTTGAATATTCGTCCATTTTAACGTTTGAGAATTTAATAATTCCATATTTTAGCTTCGAAAGCTTATTTATTTTCATTTTAATACTTTTCGACTTTTATCCGTGTTTGGCCGAAACCACGTCAGATTAGTGTTTTTATAATTTTTAATATTTTAACTACGTGTTTTAAAAACAAATATTGTGGTATAAATGTTTAAGAAAAATAAAAATAATAAAAATATAATTTATAAACATAACATATAAACCAAACACTCTCTTTAATTGTTTTAGGATCCATCAAAACCAAAAAGCAAACACCCCTTTATTACCTTTTTTACTCCTACAAAACTAGAAACCAAACACTTCTTATTTTCTTTTAATTATAAGCTTAATTTTTTATTTAATAATACACAAGTTGTTATTACAAAAAAAAAGTTATTAAGCCTTATATGGGTCGACTAGCACACACACAAAACACAGAAAAAAAACCCCCATATCTTTCTCCTTCTCCTCCCATACACGGTTCATCACAAAATCAAGGGGGTTTCACCATCTTTGATCTTAGATCTAATTCAAGTATTCAAGAGTGATTATCAAGGTCATCTAAGGTGCTCTTAAAGATCAATTCATTTAATTTCAAGAATTTAATCAAGAACTAAAAGTTAGGGTTTCATAATTAAATTGGGGATTTTGCAAGACTTTATTGGGGTTTGGTTTAATCAAGTAATTAACAATATTTAAAAGGGTTAGAAGCTATTTTTGATTTGGTTTGGGTTGCTCCTTGGTTCGAAAATCAGCCAACACTATAGGAGGGTGTTTGTGTTTGATTCTCTATTGTTATTCTCATTCTTGTAAGTTTTGTTCCTTGATTCTTAATTTCTCTATTGATTTTGGTGTACGCATCTTGATCATGGATTCTGGAAATAAGTGAATTTTGATGTTCTTAAGAGTGTGGAATAATAAGTGTGGCATTGCATAGGATTTTGATGGGATAAAACATTGTTTGGTTTGATTTTGAACATGATTTAGGACTGTTTTGGGACAGCAGGTTTTTGTGATGTTCACGAAATATTTTTAGCTTGTGACCCCCTAGGAAACTACATGGTTGGATAGATATAGTCTTAAGCTTCATGTGGCGAATTGGATGGGTTATCAACTCCTTCGGATGAGGGAGTTTTGGCCGTTTTACGATTGCAAGTCAAATCTGAAATATTGTTTGGAAAATGAGTTAAACTCTAGGTTAACACTCAAAAATGTAGGATAGGAAAGCTAATCCCAGTAGTATACATCTTAATCTAACATCTCCAAGTGGATTCACTTTAATTGCTATTACGGTTTGGAAAATACGTCAAAATTAGTGTTTGGTAGGAAAATTTGGGACTACTGCAGACCAACAGTATAAATGGGTTAATCGCAGCAAACGTTTGGCCTAAGAAAGTCTGGATTATTTGATAGGGTTGTAGAAATAAGTTCAAGGTACATGTGTCGAATTGGATAAAGCCATATCTCCTCCGGATGAGTGAGATATGACCAATTTACGGAAACTAGTCAGTTCTGAACTACTGTTTGGAAAAGGGATTTAACTCCAGATTTTTGCACTAAAGTGTTGGGTTTTAAAACATGGTTAAACACTAGAAATCATAAGCTTTCATCTCTCTTTGGATTCAACTTGATTGCTATTATAGAATAGGATTTATGGCCAAAACCGTAAGCGTTAGAAATTCAACGAACTTTCTGTTTTGAGTTATGATTAGTAAAAACTCATTTTTCGTGGATTGGTAAATGGTTTGATTAAAAGGAATAATGTTTTAGAAACTATACTTAAGTATCTTTCCAGGGGTGAAAGCCCCACCCTTGTATCTTTTATAGGTTAAGAGATATGGTCTTGTAAAGTTGACTAAAAATTCAGCAACATAGTTTTACGCCTTTTCTTGAGAAATAAAAGTGCGGCCACATAGTAATAAGATAAGAATCGCTAAGCGAGACTTAGTAGACACTTAATGTAGTATAAGTGCAGGTTGTATACCAATTTGGGGATAAAAATACTTCGGTTAAGTTATAATGCAATGCCATGCATATCTCGGAAACATATCTCGTGATCATTTGATTTACTTTTACGTATCGATCTTCTTTATCATTCTAAGCCGCGTCACATCTTTTAGGTTGTGCATAGATGCTTCTCACTCGTCCGATGATTCATCTACTTCTGGTCTTCATCACTCCTAAGGTGAGTTCATAGCCCCACCTTTTCTCTTTTAATGGTTTTCATAACTATTTTCGGGGTGAGAATACATGCTCGTTTTACTAGTAAACTTATTGATTTCTACTACATGAGCGCTACATGAATGTTTTTATTAAAGCTTTTACTTGCCTACCACATGATTTCTAATACATGTTTGATACATGGTTGTTTACTGTTTTGAAGACATTATTTGTTTTACTAATGGAACACAAGTGCTTGAAGGGTATGCCTGACCCGATTATAAAATTATCTGCATGAGTCGCTATTGCCAAAGTCCCTAATTTCATGAACCGTTAATTGCCCTATAGGGGTAAATGCTAGTACGTTTAATAGATCTATTGGGTTTGACAACCCCGTCCGAGGTCTGAATCAAATTCTTTCGAGCACCTTTTTAACAGGCGATTTGTATTGAGAATCGTAGGTATGAGGCAATAATACCTAGTACTGGGGCAATTGTATTTGCATTTGATATGCGTTATTGTCAAGGTTTCGGTGTCATGAGCTCAATGCGGTAATGTTGAATGATACTATGAAATACTGTCGCTGGCTGATCTTAAACCTTGTGGTCCACTACTGATTATTACTTGATTTATCGAATCACTTTGAAATATTGTAGCGCTGCTTTTCTTACTGAAATATTTACTTGAATTATTTCAATGTTGTTTTTACTTAAACCTATGAATTCACCAACATTATTGTTGACATTTTTGCATGTATTTTTTCAGGTTATTATATTGCTAGCTGAGCATTGGATGCATTTGGATGCGCGGATATCAAAACTTTAAAGGCTTGGTTTTTCTTCACATTCGACAACCATTTATTATTAAAATATACAAAGGAGTCATGTTTAAACTCTTGTAACTTTTGTTAAAAAGAAATTATTGGGACCTGAATTTACTCTGATTTATTTAAATCGAATGTGACATTTTATTAAACGTCTCTTTTGAGGTCGTTTTCTGTAACTTGTGTGTATGAACTATGAAGTAGCACCCCAAATGGTATTCCGCTGTGTTACAGATTGGTATCAGAGCACTCGTTATAGCGAACTAGGTCGTTTTCAAAACCCTAGACTATAACCATTTTTCGAAAAAATTTAAGAGTCCTTCACCATTGTCCGATATCCGCGCTTGCTTGCTCCTAGGTAACTTATATGCTCCCTTTTGCATTCTTATTGCTATTATATTAATAATGAAAATATAATTCTTGGTTATTATTTTGCTCTTATACGTCTATCTTATGACGTCATATTATTTTCTTTATATCGGTCGGTTATATATACGCTGACCATTCCGATTATCGCGTACTTCTTGTTTTCTTATTTTCTCCCTCGAACGTCAATGCTTACGAAGAAGAAAAAAAATAATTACTTAAAAAACATTAATCAGTCCAACGGAAAAACAGAGAAGATAAGCTTGTAAATAAGCTTCTTTCTAACACAAATAAGCTTTTAAACCGAGTAAAAAACTATGTTTACCACAAGACCAAATAAGCTGATTATGAGAGTAATATGCGATGAACAGAAGTAGTGACTAAGCAGTATTGCACAGTTAACAAAATGAGTAGTTTGACAAAGTTGGTGAGCTCAAACGCATATACATAGCTTAAAACAAATGTTTTTTTAAATTGAAAGTAAGTTCAAGATTTTCAAGAAAATAAAAAAAACTATAATAACAATGCGAGTTCTAAGAGTAAGTGCGAGTTTTGGTGTTAAAGAAAGAAAAAACTTTTTACAAAATAAGTAAATGAAGAAATAAGCTAAAACTGATAAGCTTATTCAATAAGCTCGAATAAGCTCACAAATAACCACAACATGACACTAAACCCAACCTGGCTGTGATACCACATGTTACATGATATCATTTCATCACCATTTACACAAAAGTAAAAGGAAAAAAATCTTAGAGAGAGAAAATAAAAAAGAAAATGGTTACTTGCACTTATGAGAAAATGAGAAGCAACAACCTCTCCACACTTGGAGAGGGCTTTATATAGTTACAAGAGATAAAATCCTAAGATGGTTTATTTGGGCTTTATGTTGAGCCGAACATAATACAAATAGGCTTTAAGCCCGACAACTAGGCCTAATCAGCTTAAAAGTGATTCTTGTAAACTACGTTTTCCTATACAAGGCTCGGGATTGATAATGACCATCACTTTACTAAAAACACGGCTAACATGAAGTAAGCTGTTATTGCATACTCTAAACCAGAGAACTCATGAGTCAATGTCAACCCTTACGAAGGTACATGCGGAGTGTGATACAATCCATGAGAGGGAAAAGGTGAAGGACAGGGAATATACCGAGTTGGAAGCTAAGTGCAATGATGTATTGGAGGATCTAGAGAAGAGCCCTCTTGTTTAAGACCACCAAAAAGAGATAACTACTCTGCAAGGTCGGATTGAGAAGCTTCATGATGACTACATCATGCTCGTACTCGAAGAGAAGAAGTGGGTTAACTAAGAGCAGACACTTGCATCCTTACATTATAAGGTTGAAGGGTCAAAAGCAAAGAAAATCTGGTTGGAGGGGTCTAAAATACAGCTTATACAACAGGTGGATGATCTTAAACAGGATAAGGGTTGTTGTTGTATGATGTGCTGTCGTGTAGGGTCAATTTATTGATTACTAAGTTTTAAATATATATTTAGCCGACTTATACTAAAACAACACTTTAACGGCAGTGTACCCGATCGAGTGGAGTTTCGTGGTAAGTAGGGTATTGAACACTAAGAGCGAGGTCGTTAACCTTATCTTCTACTAGTATTTTAATTACTCTAATTACGTTAATTCTAATTACTTGTTAAACCTATGCTATTTACGCTTCTAACGGATATGGGGGGTTTCAGCCTAAGAGACTGGCACAGGTTTTATGGTGACAATAATCAATTCTAAACACAATAAACATGCAAGAAAGCAATCGAAAGATAAAAGAGCAGTACAAGCTAAATAATAGAAAACTGTATTAGACATATTAAATCCAATTAAATGATGGTTTGTTTATTTAATGCAATGATTTCTTATCTCGAAGCGGCATATCATTCTTAAGACTTAGGCGGGACATCATCCTAAGACCTAGACACGTTGAATCCTATCACAATTAACGCATCCGCATAAAGCATCCTTTAGTTTAATTATAATCTATCTAGGGATTATAGCAATAGTGATCTTGATAAACCCTAGCCCATCGGGACTTTACCCACTTACTGTTTGACGGTATTTTATATACTAGTAGTCCACTATTCAAATCTTTATCAATTAATCAAGAACATACTTGTTGAAACATTACGGGTCACCTGCCGGTCTAACTAAGCTCTTATTTTAAAGACAAAGACAGAACGTTATTTGTGATCCTATTGGTACAGTAATATAAAACACGATATGGAGAGCTATCTCAGTGTCTAGCTCACTTGTTAGGCGTAACTAGACCTAGTTGAATGATAGGTCGCATATTCAAACACGTAGACAAGTATCATGTGATAAACATAATTGAACTCTTAACGATAAATTTAGAAAATCGATTTTAAAACAAACCAAACATTAAATCTTCATTAAGATGGCTAATACCCAAGGGTATTAGCCCATAACCATTGTAATTATACAAGCGTGATCAATTATCCAAGGTAAACTAAACGTTTTACCAAAGGATACCAACAATTAAATGATTACAAGAGTATGGAAATTACACGGTGTCTTCTATGGAATCGTGATCGATGCTTGACCTCTGTTACTCTTTTTTTCTTCAAAAAATCGTCTTTTATGTGTATGGTATGAAGAATATGACTTTGCATACTGAAAACTCATTTTTGAGTCTTCTATTTATAACCTTTGAAAAAGGCTAGATACGCCGTATTAGGCTAGGCCAATACGGCGTATTGGGGTGTATCCCTTGGAGTGCGCACAAAGTTTATGATCAGCATAATATACATTCCCAAAATAATAATATTTTCGTATCTCTGAATAGTTATCTTCATGGATACAGCATATGGAAGAGAGGTGGGATACGCCTATAGGAATTGTAAAAATACCGTTTACTTGTTAAACCTTAGCGCTCATATACTCCTATCTCCTTTTCCCTGGATAGGCGTATGGTCAGAAATGTGTAAAGCTTCAAATGTATTGTTTTTGCACCAAAATATGCGAATTATTAGCATGTCTTCACAAATCACTCCCAATTACTGCAAATAACACTTATAAAACAATAAGTACACATTCTTGAAATAATTATACAAATGTGGTTAAGTTTATTCAGGATAAATGAATGTATAAAATGTGACGTTATTTGATGTCATCAAATATCCCCCCACTTGAATCCTACTTGTCCTCAAGTAGACTCTATATTATATTGAAAATGTATCCCAATCGAAGTCAAGGATTTATCCATTTAAGTATTTCTTTTACTTTAATCACCTGTACAAGACCAAGCACCTTACAAAATAAGGAAATGAAATCACTCAGATCACATGACTAATCTAGGGTGTAACATTTAGTGCTACACTCATTTCCTCAGTTGTGATTAGCTTCGTATCATATGCTTGGCAAGGATACACATCTCCACCACTAGAGCTAAGGAGAAACAAGTCAAAAGGTAATTTAGGTTTTTACATAAGGCCAAGGTGGGTCATTCTAACAATCTTTCACCAATAGTACCACACCAATAAGGTATCTGAAGCACACATACATGGTCGTAACGATAGAATAGACATGTATGTTCGATCACATCCTTGTTCGAGTTTACGCAAGGGTTAGGATGAAGAATGATATATGGTACGGATCTTCTAACTTTCACCAATAGTAATAAACCAACAAGGCAGCTGAGACATGCATACATGGCTGTAACGACGGAATAGATATACATGCTCGTACACATCCTCATTCGTGTAAAACCCATGGTTAATGATTAGGAAAGAGAAGTGAATTGTTGTTAAATAAAATTTACAAAACAAATAGATTAAGCTTGAACAAATAAGGTAGTTGCTAGTAACATTTCCCGACCATTCCATGATAAAGACTCAAAATATATACAAACATCTCGATCATAGAGATGACAAAGAAAACCTAAGTTGGCATTCCCATAATGGGCAACTTCCCGAACATCCCACACTTACATACTTTTACAAAAGTGGTGATATCGAACACTTAATACAAAACTATACATCGTTGACTTTTATCCACGAATAATCGATCCTTCCAAGAATTTATTCGGTTTAAGTTTAACGAACCGACTATAAAACTTCCTTCTCTTTTTTGATGCATTTTTCTATTTTTCCATTTTTTTTCTTTTTTTGAAACAAAATCCTCAGTGTAATTTCACCGTCTTCACAATCATAATTTTTCCGGATATTTTTTCCTTTAACTCTTCATCTTCGGACATAATACATAATCACGAAAGTAGCAAAATACATGAGCTACAAATTTTCCCATTGTATTGTGCAAATTCCCGACCATAACAGAGATAGAAAATTTCACTTTGACACAGGAAATACAAAATTTTACACAAAAGAAACTAGCAACTATGATTAAGTAGGCTTAATCTACAGGGTAGGCTAAGGTGTAACGAAATAGACATATGGTGTGAAAAAGACAGGAATGGCTCAATAGGTTTTTCTAGAGGATCTGTTGGTCCTAAAACCGATCTTGTCCTCCTTAGCTTGATGTAAGGTTAGCAACTTTAGATAAATCCAAAACTACTATGACATAAACTTTGATTATTGAATATCAAATACTATGCAGAATCTAGTATTGATACTAAGAAGAATAATAACAATTGAATAGAAAACAAAGAAACAGTAACAAAACTTTCAGCCTTAATTATATTAATGAACACTCTGAATTAGTGTTAGGGTTTACAAAACCTTGAAGCTCTAAGAATTCTATGGAAAACTGCTATGAGAACTGATATAATTTTCTATACCCTAGGACCTCCTTTTATACACTAAGGAGTCCTACACGGTTTACAATACCTTCCTAACATATCATAATCATTTCAATAATTACAGACAATCATATCTTTTATAAATATAACTTTAATACTTATCTTCATAGGTACTCTTGTTTTCCACACACGCTTTATCTTTTTACTCTGTCTTTATCCTCTTGACAGTAGTAAGTCTTCAAGAAGTTGTAAGTCAGCAACAGTTGTATCTTTATAACCAGCAGCACTAACTGAGCATAAGCAGTAGTAAGTACCAGCAGTACTAATCTTTATGCTAACAGTTGTAACTTTACTCTAGCAGTACTAAGTTATACTAACAGTACTAAGTTACACTAACAGTAGTAACTTTTGTACTAGCAGCATTAATAACTTAGCATATTTTCAGTCTTCAACTCTGAGCAGTCTTAACTTCTACTGGCAGTAGTAACTTCATACTAACAGTACTAATATTATACTAACAGTAGTAACTAGCAGTGGTAACTTTATACTACCAGTACTAACTACTTAGTATAATTTCCATTATGTACCTGTGCAGTAGAAACCTTAAGTGTCCTTGAAGTCTTTTAAGTCTCAACAATCCTCCCCTAAACTTGATGTTCAGCATCTGAATCTTCAAGTTTCTTTATCAAAAATTCTTCATCATACTCAGGAAGGATGCATTCAAACCTTTCATTTACCTTTTTGTTGTTTTACCATAAGCTTTAACAACTGATAGCACATTTCATTTTGATGATCAGTTTGAAGTTTCTTGGTTAACATATTGGTGATAGTTATTGGTGTGAGGGGATATCTCTTTTCAACCAACATAAAGATGTGGAGATTATCAAACCTTACAAAGTGAACTCCAGATGAATCAATCAACTTCCAAATGGTCACCCTGTATCCTTGTAACATTCTCCATACATCACTTGTTGTGTCTGGTTCAAACATGACTTTCAAATCTCCCCATAACACTCTTTCAAATTCATCTTCAGGCCTTGTATCATTATGCTTTGCCTTTACTATCCTCCAAAGAACCTCCAAGTCTTCTCTGTCTATTCCTTGTAGCATCCTTATCATTGAAGAGTATCTCTTGGAGCTTCCATCTGCTCTTATCAACTGATAATGTACCAGCATACCTTCTTTATGAAGCTTGTAATCAACAATCACTGGTAGTTTGGTAGCAAGTGGTATAGCATCAATTGCTATATCTTCATCCTTTTTAATTACCAAATGCTTCAATAACTCTCCTTCATCATCTTCACTGACTTCTTCAACTTCATCAGACTCTTTGTCTTCCTCCATCTTTTGTTTCTTTGAGGATTCTTGCTGTTGCTGTTTTCCTGCTCTTTTTCTTCCAAGCATCTTCTTTCTGCTGCCTTTAGCTGTCTCCTCACTACCTTCTGCCTTCTTTTCTTTGCTTTCCTGTTCCTCAGAACCCATAGCCACAAAGGTATTTACCCTCTTCATTTCCTTGTCAAACAACTTTTGAATTTCATCAAAATTCTTTCCCTTCAGCTGTTTGTATGTGTATCCACCCATGTGCTTAAGATAAGTAGACATTTGAGTTCTCTTTTGTGCCTTGGTAGGAGGTCTGTTTCTCTTTTCTTGTGCTCTAAGTGCAGCAAAATGTTTTCTTCTCTTCTCCATCAGTTCCATAAATAATTTTCCTTTTTCCTCATCTGTCAACTCCTCTCTTTCTTTTGATTGGAGTCTTTCAGCCAGCAATCTATCAGCTTCCATCATAGCTTGTGTATTCTCCCATGACTCAATCAATGCTATGTTAGCTTCTTCTTCTTGTTTCCTTGCTAGCTTCTGTTCTTCTTCTAACTCAGCATCCAACTTAGCTTGAATATCTCTTGCAATTTGTTCATCAAGAGCAATTTGATCTTTTCTTTTTAAAGGAACTTCAGGTTCAACCATAATACCTTTTCCTTTGTCTTTAGAAATTGAAGGTTGTGACTCTTGTGGAACTCTGAACTCACTTGGCTCCTGTACTACTACCCCTTTACCCTTGGGTCTTGTAGTTGTTGTTGTTGTAGCAGCAGTAGTAACAACTTTAGGCTTAGCTGCTTTGATTTCAATAAGTGTTTGAGCCAAAGTTAGTTCATCAATCTTAGCAGGAAAAAACATATCACCAATACCACTTGTTAGTAACTGCTTCAATCTGCCAGTATTATCATCAATACCAGTAGTACTATCATCAAGCTTCTTACTCTGGTCATCTTTTCCATCAACTTTACCTTCCACACGCATCACATCATCCTCCAAAACTTTAGAATCAAACATTAAGTCATCATTTTGTCTTTCTTGAGTTTCATCAACCAAAGAAACATCAACATTAGCATCAATATCTTCAATACTCCTCCCCTATTTGGACTGCATACTTCAGGAGTACCCCAAATCTATCCTAGTCTTCTTTTTTTTTTTTTTTTTTTTTTTTTTAGTGGACTTGAACTTTCCTAGTATACCACTTTACTGAGTCTTTTCAAACCTTTGGTCTTGACATTTTCCTCTTTATAACCTAGGATCCTCTCTTCTTCAAAAGTAGCAATCTTCCTTCGCTTATAGAGCATCCTTTTCTGTGTTGTTTGTAACTATCCTTAGAACTTTTGTGTTTGACAATTTGGTACACTATAAAGCATTAACTCTGTTAGTTGCCATGATATCTCCTCACCACTAGGTTGAGGATTCATTGAAAGGTGTGGTTACACTCGCGACTCGTGCTCTGCCTCAACTCTATGGAACCTCTGGCCTCCTGTCTCTGAGCCTATCTTAGATGGTTATCATTTCTTGGTTGGGAAGATAAAGCAATGGTTGATCAATTAATGGGTATTGGAGTGGGAATATGTTTGATGATCTGAATCCTCACCTATTTCTTCAACAGGTTAAACCATCATGGTATCAAATAAAATGTGTTTATTTCTCCTAGAGAAATCTTTCCAGATCTCTTTATATTGGCAACACTTTTTTGTATGGATGGGCGATTATCAAAAAATCTTCTTTGTGAGTTAACATATTACCCAATTGTTGATTAATGAAACTTGGAGAAAATTAAAAAATAAAAAATCGTGGATACCAACAAGGAATTGACTCTCCATCCAAGTGTTTCACCATTGCATCAAAGACTATACTTTAGTAGATTGAACTTCTTTTTGATTAGTTGCAAGCATATGATCAAAGAAGTCATAGAACTACTGAACTCATTCCATGCAGTGGATTTAGCACTTAAGCATTAAGTAATAGTATGAATGAAATACTTCCACTGTGGAGAGAAAAAGACTTTATAAAAAGTAAGCTTTTAAGAAGGCTTTTCATACCCCATACACACCAATTCTTCAAAGATATTAGCAGTTGGAAGACAATCGGTACCTTCTGCATCATTTAAGTGAAGATCACTCCTTATGCTTGACTCCGTAACAATAACCCTCTTCTTATCAACTAGGATTGTAACTGTCGCACTCCATTAACTGTCTGTACCTTGGCGTTGCCTAATTGTTCAATTCAAGTTGTGTAGATTACTGAGTGACTGTTTTAAAGCATATCGAACAGAACTTGCTTTTAGGAAATCGTATTATCTTCCGCAAAATCATCACTTTCTTCGGGTTTTTCCAAGAACACGACCACATTGTGCATTTCAGCAAACTTAGGGCTTGACATAATGAGAAATATGATGATCAATGATGAAAATCTAATTAGGGTTTATGGTTAGAGAGTATTTGAATAAGTGAAATCGAATAAAGGAAGTAAATGAAACCCTAATTGAAGTATTTATTGAATTCACCTCTAACAGCAGAATATTGAACTGGACAGCTATTAACATACGCTTAACAGTCAGAACAATACGGAAAATACTATATTTAATGCTAACAATATTAACTTTAGCTTGCAGGATTTAAAGTAGAAACTGAGCCTGACATTAAAAGAATACACCAGTAATCATTCTAATTTCATTCCAATAAGCACTTTCCCATCAATAATTTGATTCACACCACAATTCTTTTTGTTTTTTTTGCTCACAACATATCTCAATTTTTTTTGCTCACATAATCCACTCTTTTTATGTTTTTATGTAAAATCTCTCTTTCTATTTTTAAGATCACAAATCTTCTTATTTTTTTGGCTTACCCAAGACACTTCTTTATGTTTTTATATGACAGTTGTGTTACTAATATTTCATCAATATCCAATAAGTTTCATATAGGTCCTCCCCACTTCCTAAGGTGTAGTTGTAACCTCTTGTATAGAGAGGTGGTTCAATGGACTGTTTAGATGTAATCTCAATCTAGGTTGAGCGATTTACTCCATTATATAGTTATCTTAGCCACCTAGACCCAATACTTGAATCAATTCCCTAAGGAGTTGATTTTCATAAGTTGTTGCCTAATGAATGAGGTCTTATTGATGTTACCACTATCTTGCTTTGCTTCTAAGCTAGAAGCAGTAGTGGCAGTCTCATTTCCATTCTGTCACCTAACTCCTTATGGACAGCCTCATTACCAGCCTTTATCAGGGGGACCACTAGAATGAGGTATCTTGGAGTCCCGACCTCTTTTGATATGCCTAAATGTGTTTTGATCCCTTTAGAACATACTTATGATATAACACATCATTTCCTCCATGCTTTTTGGTTATAGAAATAAGGAACCTCCCCTCAAAGAATGCCTCAAGTGATAAGAATTAGAAACAGTTGCAACTTTAGGTAGCCCATTGTCATCTTTCTGCAATTACATTTTACTGGCAGTAGTAATTTTCTGCCTAGCAGTATTAACTGAAGTCGAACAGCATTAACTCTATCTTCAATAATTATGCAACAACATGCCTCTATTCATCACAAGCATACTAGAAAAGACTAGATAGGCATGTGAGAATTCATGAGGATCCATATTTATGTATAACCCATGAATAAAAGTTAAACTCTATAAACCAAGACCATTATCTTTCTTCAAAAAGGTGAAGCATTCAACATATCGTATTCAATATGCTTTACCTGCAAATGTTAGTTCATAGCCAAATATACAAACTCCAAAAACATTTTCTTTTTAACAACATTAACTATAACTAACTGATTTAACAAACAGGTATTAAGTATAACTAACAGTTTTAATTTTATCTTAGCAGTATTAATTGAGAAAACTAAGGTATTATCTTTTACAAAACTTTTACAAAAACATAAAGAGATACTAGACAGTTAGGAATTCAGCATTCCAATCCTTGAAAAATATTGAAATATGCCGCATCAATTCCTTTTTTGTAAGAGACTCTGCAACTTTTAATTCACGTATGTATTTTAACCAATGTATTAAACTTTTTAGTGTGTATCTATTTAAAATGTTTGCTAGCATCTATATGTTTTGTTTTAGAATGTTGAAACAGGATTTTCAATAATGTTATACAGATAGTACTGTTATGTCAATATTAATGACTGTGTTTGTAGATCCTTTGAATATAGAATCTTTCTACCTGGTTTAGGGTTTGTAGTTAATATGGATAGATCGACAAAAACTACAGGAGAAACAATGACTATTAAAATTATGTGGTACTGCGGGAAACTAAACTTTACAATGCTTAGAAGACAATGCATTATTGCGATAAACTTAACTTTTGTTTTTATTGCTTAAATACGATTACAGATTACAACTGGTGATAGGATATTGTATATGAGACTGTATTGATTCTTTAATGTCATTATAGGGTTACCTTTTTTAGACAGGATAAAACCCCTAACAGACTTACAATATGCGTAAAAGATAATTGCTATCTTTTCCTATTATATCCTAATACATATTCTATCATACAGTACTAACTTATTTATACTTCAGTACTAACTAATTGATCAAGTACTTACTGTTTTGTATGTCAGTATTATTACACTATCGGTATAAACTAATATTAAAACTAACGGTATAAGTCAGAATGCATTTAATCCAAAACAATCCTCCTAACATGATGTTGAACTTGTTTAACTTTATTTTTATATTGAACCATCCCGTCCTGCCTCCCTCTAATTTTGTTTCTTCTCTGTCGTATTTCTTAGATAAAAACTTTTTGAGGAGGTATCCGCAAAAATTCTGTTAATATCTTGTTCTTGATCTTTGAATAAACCTTTGACTTCTTTAAGCTATCCATCTTCATCAGCAACTTATCTTTTCAGCAACACAGCAACATCCAACTAAGTTGGCTTTATAGATTTTGGCAAACTACCAGCCATTAACGGATTTGGTATTCCTTTACCAGTAGCCATTTGCTCTGGGATAGTCAATTCTTCATTGTAAACAACAAGTGAATTGTTTACTTGTAAGTTTTGGAGTAAACTACCAACATAATGGATTAATTGTCTTTACAAGAGCCGTTTGCTTTTGGATAGTCATGCTTCATTGTCTATAACATGGTGCATTGATATCCATATAGTTTTTAGAATCTATCAGTATCACCTGATTTGATTTGTCTTTATACAGAAACCTGTTTGATCCTGAACTAGCAACTCTTAACATCGAGCAAGGTGACTTAAATACCTACAATTTTTGGTAAATTGTAAACCTATAATAGGAATTTAGACGTCTTTACATAAAGCCTATTTGCTTATGGACTAGCATAGTTCTATACTGCATGTTAAGCATGGTGAACTGATGACTTTGTTGTGTGGGTGGTTAGCCAACAACAAAAAACCTTATTTCCATTCATCACATTTTCTCCTCTTTAAGCTGTTGCTAATGAATCTGTACGAATTGTCGTTTGCTAGCAGTACTTTTCCTCTTCAACTCCATAACCTAAATCAGCATTTGTTGCACAATTCTTTGGGGATGAGGAGGATACCTTCTTTCAACTAGCATGTAGATAACTGTCCCATTCCTAATACTCTAGATTGCAACTCTACAAGTTCATGCAGTCTCCATCCTGACAATTTCCATCTGGTTTTTTGTTCTAGAAATCACTTGAACATTTTATTTTGTTGAGGATTCCATCATTATCTTCAATGTCTCTCAAAGAATCACACTCAATGTCTTTGGTGTGATTCTAAAGTAACGGCTTCATTACCAAGTCATTTATTGAAACAAATATTGTCTATTTAAAATGTGTATTTTGTAGTACCATCCTATTAGATCGTTAAATAGCCACTGAAGTGCCACCATTAACTCTGTTAGAACATGGTAATTCCCATCTGGTGATGAAACCTTGTGTACCCTAGAAATAAACAATTTTGTCTCCATAATTTCACTATCTATGGTACTTTCAAATGTAATAATCCTTAGACATTTTCTATATTCATCATCACTATCATTATCTGGTTGTGGTCTTAGCCTTTTCCTAGCAATCATCTTCACATGACCACTCTTTCTTTTCTTTGTACCTTGCTTTGTCACTTCTTGTTCAGCAGGTACCTTTGCTGTGTCTTCTTCATTGACAACCCTCTTCTTTAATTTCTTCTTTTCAGGGTCTTTATTCCACTCCTTAATTTGTCTCTCATCCTCAGCAGATCTAATAGCAACAAAGTTCAAATCATGCCTCTTTAATCTTTCATATAAAACCTGTATTTCTTCAAAGGTTTTGGCCTTCAGATCAGAATGCTTCTTTCCACCAACATGTTTCAAATAAGTCATCATTTGGTTCCTAAGCTGATTTCTTAAAGGAGGTTTATTTCTGATAGCTTCATATCTTTGTTGAGCAAGAAATCTTTTTTGGCCAGCAATAGTGTCATGAAGAAGTTTGGCTCTCTGCTCAATAGTATACATTTCTCTCTCTTCCTCTTGAAGTTTTTCAGCAAGTATCTTGTCAGCATTAAGTCATGCTTGAATAAAATCATATTTATTAGAGAATGCAGCCTTTGTAGCTTCTTCCTCAGCTAACTTTTTCACTTCTTCTTCTGCTTCCCAATCCTCTTGCACCTTTCTTACCACCTCTTCATCCCTAGCAAGCTGCTTAAATTTCTTTTCATCTTCAGTAATACCTTCTGATTCAGTATTAGATTCATCTTCCTCTTAAATTTTCTTTTTGCCTTTATCTTTTAGATCAATCTTGGGAAGAGCTTTAAAGTTAATAATGATCTTGTTGAAGTAGCCTAGATCTCTCAGACTCATCAACATCCTTAAGCTATACTCCTTTTTTTCTTTTTCTTTGAGCTTCTCCTTGTTCTGACTCATTATGATAAGAACTTGTGCAATAGTCTTATCATCACCAAATATTGTTGGAGTAGTTGTTGTTGGAGTTGTCTGAGTAGCACTTCTTCCTTCATTTTGATCAACAGTACCTTCATCTGGTCTGTCGGTACTAACCTCTTCCTTGTCAGTACTAACTTTTTGCTTGTCAGTATCTTCATCTGGTCTTTCGGTACTAACTTCAGGCTTGTCAGTGCTAACTTTTGGTTGAGCAGTACTAAGTGCATCTTTAGTACTAACTTCCTTTTCTGCACTTTCCTTCTCTTCATGCACCACATATTTGGTCCTCCCTACATCTTGAGCATCCTCAGTCTCCATGTAGTCAATTTTATCATCATCAAGCTCATCAAAAGTTGGATCTTTATGGACTGTAGGTTTAGCTTTGTCAGATTTCCTCCCTTATTTGGATACATACTCCTTTTGCATCTACTGTTTCTTCAAGGATTTCTTTCCTGCCAATCTTTGCTTCATGGATATACTCTTTATCCAAGCTTTGTGGTGTGTGATAACAGGTTTGGCTTTCTTCTTAAGCTTCTTGATCTGTGCCTTCAAGTGTTTAATTTCTTTGGCTTGATCTGTAACCTGTGTACACAAGGAGATACAAAGATCATACACACTTTAGAGTGTCATGCCACCCTCATTCCCTGAAAGGGATCTATCACTGGATGACTGACCTCCATGATTCCCACCAGAACCCTCTGGAATGGAATCAGGAATATGAGTAGTAGGTGAAGGTCTGGGAGAAGGGTCAGTCTGTGTCTCATGTTGATCTGCACTTAGGTGAGGAGGAGAGGGTAAAGGTTAAGGTTCAAATTGTCTTTCTAAAGTGTCACCCTCATCCTCAGTTGGTTGAACCAACATAGAATCAAACAAAGGTGTAGCATTCCCTGAAAAATGTTTTCCCTTGAGTGTTTCTAACGTAGTAGAAAACGCTCTGGAAAACTTTACTAGTTAAAGATTAATAAGGAAATAGTCTAAGGGCAAGGCACATTCTTAGCTGTTTGTCCAAAAAGCTGAAATATTAAATCTTTGAACATAACAAACTTTTTCTTTGCATCCAAATGTCACATCATACCATCAAAAATTAATTTAGAAAGATTATATTTTTGATTAGTGGTTAAGCAAATTACTACTGTGGCAATATTAGTGGGAATTTGATCCCAAGAAGTGCTTTTAGAACTTATGCAGTGATTCATGGTATGAAAAAGAAATCTCCACTGGGGTGAAAATAGGGCTTTGTTAATGTTAAGAAAGTTAGGTCCCCCTCATACCCCATTAGCCGAATAGCATCAAATATAGCCTGATTTGGCAAAGAATCTATTCCATCAGCATCATCAAAAAGAAGATCACTTCTTATTGATGCCTTTGAGATAGACACAGGCTTGCAGACTACCTTTGGCAGTAATTATACCATAACATTGTTGATTATTTTGGAATTTAGCAGACATCAACAACTGTTCAACAAATTGTAATTAGAGGGGACTACTTAGACTTACAATGAGGAATGTGAATGGAGCTTCACGTAAGAGAAAGCTGATAATCTCATGAAACTCTGTATTCCCATCAGTCTTTTCCAAGTAAGCGACTAGGTTGTGTTTAGGGAATGATTCAAGAACAACCATACTTGATGAATTGTTAAGCGATGATGAGTAAAATATTAGGGTTTGATAGAAGAAAGCGAGTAAGAGAGTTTACGTAAGTAAGCTATGCAATTTTTGAGATGAGTTTATATAGGTTAAACAAACCCACGATCAAAGAAACCTTTTCAATTTACACTTTAGAACCTTGGCGGTATTTTCTCTAACGTCTATATAGCGGTACTATCTTTGCCCAACGGTATTAACTTCGCACTGTCGGTACTAACTATTGTCAACCAAAGAATGAACAAGTTTGGCAACAACAATTCTTCAGTACCATCTAAATCATTTTCCAATGACTTTCTAAACCCATGTAACTTCATGAAATTCATCACTATGATCAAGATTCTTTTGGGCACATTCGAGTACACTTTATACAAAATTATAAACTAATCATATGCCTCCCTTAGCTTATTGAGCTTATAGATTGATCATCCTAATAGTAACAACCAAGAACTGGAACGTGCTAACATTAAATGCCTTGGTTAGAAGATTCGCTACATTATTATCAGTGTAAATCTTCAGTACCTGGATAAGTTTCTTCTCATAAGCATCCCGAATGAAATGGTGCCTAATGACAATTTGCTTTGTTTTGGTGGAGTTAATTACTGGATTCTTTACAATGTAATAGTACTTGCATTATCATTGTAGATCTTTGTGTTCAATGAACATTGAACATAGTCTAACATTTGATTTCTTTTGATCTACATAACTTGGCCACGTCAATTTGCAGTAGCCAACATATTCTGCCTCTGTAGTAGAAGTAGCTACAATTGTATGCTTCTTGCATTGCCAAGAAATAAGTCTTCTGCCAAGAAATTATCAACCTCCTGTTGTAGATTTCCTGTCAAGATTTGCTCTAGCATAGTCACTATCTGAGTAGGCTTCTAGGTCAAATGATGATACTTTAGGATACCAAAGGCAGTTTTGGGTTTTCCCTTTAGATACCTAAAGATTCTCTTCACAGCATTTAGATGGGAGGTCTTTGGAGTTACCTGAAACCTAGAACAAGCACAGACTGCAAACATAATATCAGGCCTAGAAGCAGTCAAGTACATTAAAGACCAAATAATGGGATCTATAAATGGGTGTACATCCCAAGATCCCACTAGCTTCCTCATCCTTGATAAAGGCTTTCTAGTCTCAATTGGTTGTACTAGCAGTCTTTACAATAGGAAAATCAAACTTCTTTAAGGATTTCTTTACAAAATACTTTTCCTGCTTATAAAAATACCAATCTTCTTTTTGTTTGTCATGTAATTAAGACTAAGAAGGTGAGCTTCCTATAGAACTCATTTTTGAAATCTACTCTTTATCAGGCCTCCAAATTCATCACACCAAGATCTCTTTGTAGAACCAAAAATAATACATACTACATAAAACATTGTTTACTAACATGATATCATTTTTGTCCTTCTTAATGAAAAGAGTCTTGTCAATACTTCCACTTCTGTATCTACTCTTCAACAAGAAAGTAGATAAAGTAGCATACCAGGCTCTACTTTGTAGACCTTCTTTGGATACTTAGGATCTATAAAACCTTGAGGTTGAGACACATATACCTCCTCATCAATTTTGCCATACAGGAAGGCACTTTTCACTCCATTGATGACTATGAACCCGAGAGAAGCGAAGGCTAAAAAGATCCTAATGGCTTCAATCCTAGCCACAGGAGCAAAAACCTCATCATAATCTATCCCTTCCTCTTGCCTATGTCCTTGAGCAACCAACCTTGCCTTATTTCTAACCACAACACCTCTTTCATCCTTTTTATTTTTGTAAACCCATTTTGTTCCAATTGCCTTCTTCTCATAAGGCAAATCTACAAGAATCTAAACTTTGAATCTTGTATTGTAGCTGTTCATCCTTGCATTAGCATCACATAACTTTCACTTAAAAACGCTCTCAGTATCTCTTGGGTTATTTTGAGACAGAACACAGCAAATAAACAATGCTGGAAGTCCTTATGATTATTTCTTCTCTGGTTTTCAATATAACTAACAAAAGCATAGGCTCTAGAACTTTTGCTCACTTTGCTTCTTGTTTAAACTGCTGAGTTTGAATCTCCAAGTATTAAAGTCGAAGGATGAATAAAGTTTATCCTCGATGTGGGAATAGGACTAACATTCATAATTGTTTCTAAATTTTTGAAGTCAGCCACTACACCCTCATCATCATAAGATGCATTGGTAAAAATACCATCAGTAGGATTGTCATAAATTTCCTCAAGTGCAGGTATTTCTGAATCATCTTGGGTCAGAGTATTGGGTTAGTTTTATGAAGGATTAGTCCACCATATGAATTGCTTAGTACTAACTGGTGTGCAAGCGTATTAACTGTGTTAGTACTGCTCACTTTAGCAGCTCCTACTTGAGAAGCAAATCCTCTGTATCTTTGGCAAACTCCTTTCCGAGAGCTTCAGCTGAATCATTAGGCCGATGTTAGTCTTGTGTCTTTTAAGCTTTCATGTTCTATCTAAACATCAAGACTTTGTTATGCACCTTATCTACGTGTGGTTCTCAATTCTACTCTTTAAATCTGATTTTTGTTCGGGTTCCTAGTTACTACTTTCGTTGACTTGTGAGCTCTTAACTGTTGAAGTATAGAAGAACATATGGCAGTTCAAAAGTAGTTCCTACGCAGATTTTATCTTTATTTTAGATTTCCTGCTATTCAATATTAGCTTTTTGTACCTACACTATGGATTAGTTCTTTTGCGTACCTGCATGTTTGTTAGCTTGATTCTCTGATCTCACAGGTTGATAATTTATAGAATCAGTTAAATCATCAAGATCAAATAGCCAAGTTGGTCCCTTCCCTGCAACATTTGGTTTATTTTCTAAAAAGGTTATGTGTATATTTTCTTCAACTTTCTTGGTTTCTAAATTATATACCCTAAAAGCCTTGCTTTGTCATGGAGATTCACCTACCAAAAATCCTTTCATTTGATTTACCATCAAACTTGACAGGTGGTCAATGTATTCAAGATGGTCTAATGGACTTTAAAAGGTCTATATATAGCTTTATGATGGTATTTTACCAGTTATTAGTTCATAAGGTGGCTTATTTTGAGGCTTGTTTACTTATACCCTATTAATGGTCTCATAACTGGCAGTACTAAACTGCTTAATCCCAAAAAGTGTTAGGTAAAATGATAGCTGCTAGCATAGTTCTAGCAGCCTCAATATGGGGCAATGTTCTTTACTTTCAGTTAGCTCTATTTTGGGGGATGTGAGTTCTGGCTTTATGTATTCCTCTCTTAATCCCTTTGACCCCTTAAATATTCATAAAATCCCTGTTCTTGAATTCTGTTACCATTTTCACATCTATTGATTTAATTATTATATATAATGGTTCATCAATTTGTCTTATTAAAGTTCCTTAAGGATTCCACTAGTTTCATCCTTAGTTCTTAAGAAGACACCATACTAATACCTGCTAAAAATCTATCAGTGGATAACTAGCAAAAGTCTTTATGGTTTTAAGGCTCCTTACTGATGTAGGTCCAAATAAATCCATATGCAGAAGTTGTAAAGGCTGACTAATAGAGCTCACTGATTTGGCCTTACAGGAGGCCTTGTGTTGCTTTCCTTTCTGACAAGCAACACAACTATGGTCAATTTGAAAAATCTTTGAAGGTAAACCTCTTACAAGGTTTCCCTTCACAAGTTTGTTTAAGTTTTTAAAGTTAACATACCCAACCTCATATGCCGATTTGTTAGATTCAACAGTTGTGGCCTTTGCAATTATACATTTAAACATCAGAAGACAATTGTTTCTATAATTGAAACTGTAACATATTGTTTTGGTCTAGGGATATTATATGTATACATGATTTTCATCAACGTAACTTAAATTACAGGGGGGGAGGGGGGAGATTTAAACCAAGACATTCAGTGTCAGTCGATAGTACACTTGTTCTTCTTGTCACACATTTGTGACAGAGTAAAGGATTGAAATGTTGTAGTTCTTCTCAAAGCTCACATCCCTAAAAATCTTAACTTATGTTTTTATTTTACTTTTACTTGTTTTGTAACCTTTTCTTCCTCCAAAAGGCAATTGGGCCCCCATTTAGTCTTGATATTCAGCTAGGTAGGGCCTTGTTTCAGTCATGTGCCACTGGAAAACATCCACTATCACAATTCCTTAGTTCTTGGGTAAGCTCTTTCTAGATATTCTACAATTAAATAAGAGAGATTTGTTTCTCCTTTGGGGACCCAAGCCTTTGTGGGCTCTGGGTCTGCCTAGTGATCTTTGAAAAGGAACATATGTTTAAGAACTTTGATCCGCAACATTGTTTTGGGGAGACTTTGTTATAGAATGTCTTTTATGTCTACATTACTACATGCTGAGGGCTTAACAGCAGTTTCCCTTTTTACCCCAACAACACTAACTGCATTTACCTTAGCAGTATTAACTTTTTGATATGAAAAATTGGTTCTAAGTGCTGTTGTTCTATTAAATGGCTTTCTAAAAGGTGAAAGAGTTTTATTAAAAAACCAGCTTTTGGTCTAGCATTATTCACAATCGGCTTAACATTATTAACTTTCCTAGCAGCATTAGTTGGTACTGCATGTCTGTTAAAATTATGCCTAGCAGTATTAATTGTGTTAGTACCGCTAGTTCTAGCAGTATTAACTGAATCTTTCCAGTTCTAGTTAGTACTGCTTTTGGTTCAAATGGTTTTGATGATTTATGATTCAAATATTTGCACATTGTTCCCATACTGTCCTAAATCTTCCTTTGACCAGACCCATTACTCATACTTTTGGTTTAATTCAGCTTGTTTAGCCATTCTTTTCTCATGGAATCACAATCTCTAATTAGTTGGCATATAAAAACTTCACATATAAAACATGCCTTTTGGTTTAAACCATTTCAACCAAACCTAATTTTTTAGCCATTTAAACCACTTACAATCTTTTTTGTCAGGTTTAGGACTCTGACTATCTTGTGTTTTGTTCTTTAACAGTTTGCCTAGGAGTTTTTTACATGATTAACAGTATTAATAAAGCAAAACTGAGGTGTTTATGTTTCTTTTTGTGGCTAGAAATCATTGTTTCGTCTTCATCTATCTGATTCATACTCCTCGAATGATTGGGAGCATCAAACCAAACTTAGGTTGGACTTTACTACTTTGGGTATCATTGAAACTGGTTCAGCATAGATTCATGTCTTTCTACACTACAATTTGATTCACAAGTATTAATTCACTTCTCCTAGCAATCAGATTCACTCGGTTTAGATTGCTTTGGACCTTATGTAAATTGTGGAGTCATCTATTTCTTTATACAGGTCCAGAAGGGTTGTAGATCCCTGTCATTGGTTGGGGAGGAAGCATGCATTACCTCTATATATCTTATTTTCACAAGGTCTTTTTTCTGTTTTCTGTGCCTACATAACAAAACACACTTTGGAAATATTAATTTCATAACTTAAAACACCTTTATTCAATTGATCACCATACCTAAGCCCAGCCTTATCCCTAGTACTCATCTGACAATTTAGCAAAATATTAAGATTTTTAGAAGAGTTGTGCCATTTTTCTACTTTAGCTTTTAAATCTTCTTTTTTCTTTTTCAGCTTCTGCCAATAGTTTCTTATGGTATGTAAGGACATTGGTTTTATCATCTAAGTCAATTTTCATAAACCTTATCTTTTCCTCATACCAAAGTTGACTTTGTTGATGAGCAACTAATTATGCTTCAACTTTCTTTAAAGCTTGAGTATATGCCTGTATTTCTATACTGGCATCTCTAAGTTTTTCCCTATGTTCATCATATAATTTTTTAAGTTTAACATAAGACTCTTTACATTCTTTTGAACAAGAAGTTACCTCTGTGTCTAAGCTTGAACTGCTACAAGCCATCAAAGCATAGTTATCCTCTTCATCTTCTGAGTGACTGGTCTAATCCATACCTTCTCCATCAAGAGTCACCAAAGCTTTAGAGTCCTCCTGTTTTTAGAGTCCTCTTGCTTACCAGATCTTCTCCCATCCTTATTTCCAGAGTTCCAAGCATCTCTCCTCTTACTATCTTGATTTCCCTTTGTTCAGCACTCTCTAGCAAAATGCCCTATCTTGTGACAATTATAACACTCGACTTTGGTTTTATCAAAACCAACCGGTTCCTTGGCATCAAATTGTAGCTTTCTACCTGTCTTTTTGTAGAACTTTTTCATTCTCATTGAAATCATGGCCACCTGCCATTTCAAGTCCATTTCTTCTAAATCAAACTCATCAAGCTGTTCCAAATCCTCATGATCCAATTGAGGGCAACTGGATTGATTTGCAAGTAAGGAGTATGATGAAGTTTGTTCATATTGTGAGTTATGACCAGAAGGATTTGACACACAATAAGCGGTACTAACATCATTAGTACTGTTAGTGTTCTCAGAGAAAAATGCCACATTCTGCGTGCTAGAGGATGATGTAGTAGAGCCTTTAAAATCATTCTCAAAGACTCTTAGATTATTATACAGATCATCAAAGCTGAGACTGTCCACTCCTGGCTTGGTCCTCATGATTAAGGAAACTTGAGACCAGGCAGAAGGTAGAGACCTAAGGAATTTCTGATTTGCATCCTTAGTGGAGACGCCTGCACCATGAATCTCTAATTGACTCAGAAGACTTTGAAACCTGTCAAAGCCTTTATGTAGTCCTTCTGAGTTTGATACAGAGAAACCTTCAAACTGATGCTTTAGTATATACTTTTGCATCTTCTTTGATTCATCATTTCCCCCAAATCTAGATTTGATGGCTTCCCACATCTCTTTAGCATCAGTCATTTTATGAAATTTAGCAAGATGATCTTCTGGTAAAGCCATAAGCAAAGTGGTCCTTGCTTTTCTTTCTCTTTCTCTGGCTAAGATCTCTTCTGCAGTCCTTGGAGGCAGAACCTTGATTTGACCTTGTGTATCTGTGGTGATTGATACAGGACCATTTCCATTTTGTATAACTTCCCAGATAGGATAGTCTGTATGGGCTAAATAATGTTCCATTTTCATGGCCCATATGTCATATTCTCCCTTCTTGAGAATAGGAAGTTTGATGGTTGAAACAATGTGAGGAGTTTGTTGTGTTGGTGTTTGTGATGGTGGTGGTGGTGGTGGTGGAATTTCATCTTGTGATCTAGACATGATTAGTTTTGTAAGATAGAGGTTTATAACTGGTTTTTTGTTCTTCTTACTCAGAGTTTCTCACAGGCTCTGATACCACTTGTGAGTCCCAAACTGAACAGATCTTTACAGCCTGCTAAGGGTGATAGCCAACTTGTATAAATACAGATTGACTATAGAGAAAACACTGACTATGAATACTTATTGTATATGCGGAATCTACACAATAGTATTAAGAAGAACAATGAAAAACTAAACTTTGATTTCTATTAATCTGCTAAAGTGATTACAGATTACTAACTATGAGATATGATTGTATGAGATGAGATCTGTGTGTTATCAATGTATATCCTATCTCTCTAATGCCGTAAGGTTCCTTTTATAGACCAAGGATAAACCATAACAGGCTTACAAAACGCGTAAAAGATAATACTTATCTTTTCCTATAATATCTCATATATATCTCTTAAACGGTACTAACTATTTTGTACTAACGGTACTAACTATCTGAGCAGTACTTAACACTTTGTACTGTCAGTACTAACTATAACTAGCGGTACTAAGTATATACCTAACGGTACTAAGTTAGAAATGTATATTTCCCAACAGTAGTCCTAGTACTACTCCTATTATTAAGAAAATTGATAAGATTGAAAATTTGATTATTGAAGGAAAAGTTACTTTGGTGGACGATGACGGTAAACCATTAGAAAAAGTTGCTTCTTCGTGTAATTATGATAGTGAGGATGAGGTTGGATCTGTTGATAATGACATGGCTAATTTTCTGGCAAAAAAGGATGGCTATGGTACCCAGAGTTTGCTTGAGCAGTGGACGAAATCTTACTAGAATGGTGACTACGGCTACGACCCATACAATGATGATATGTATGAAGGTCAGGATATTCCTGAAAAGCTTCAAGCTATTTGTGATAAATTAGATATTACAGTTAGGGGTCGTAGAGAGAAACAGTTTCCGTGTATTATTGTTTCTTTTATAGTTCCTTTCTAGTTGTGTTCCTTCCTTAAAGGAAGTTGTTTGCCCATGTAGCGGGCGGTGATGTGAGATTCACCCTCATCCTTTGTACTTAACTGTTTTTTGGCGTAATAAAATTTACCAGGGAAACCCTTTACCCAAAAAATTATATGTCACGTAAAACTTCCTTGTACACGACATTTGAGGTGTAGACTCTTTCCTCGAAATCTTTGTCTAGTTTCACTGATACCTAGTTCTATGTGATATCCCTCTAGACAACGCAACATAAAGCTTGCCATGCGAGAAAACATTGTCCGAAAAATAGACACCCACATTTAGAATTGTTTGACCCTAAGCTTTATTGATAGCATTTATCGTTTATTTATAATTTCTACTTCTTGTTAAACAAAGATATTTTAACAAAAAAGAACTATAAGAAGAAACATATATATCAATATGCTCCACCATTAATCTTCATCACTTTCACTTTCATCAATTAGACTATAAATCATTTTCCGTCTGAATACCACAACTTGATTCTCAACAGTTGGCATTGGCATGTCTTCATCATCTCCATCATCATCCGAGATGATAATAACATCATCAAAGTTTCAGTTTAACAAATTGGGTTTGAAAAATAGGTTGGGATTGGGAGCGGGATGAAGCTATAAAACAATGCACAAGTAGGTGCTATATAAACGACCATGAACTAAAGCAATGAATAACGAATGATAAATATAATATCACAATACAATGTATTAACATCAACATCAACATTTTTTTATTATTCATTTCCTCAACTTAACTATAAATTATCACAAAAGTAATAAAAATATTATTGTGTTTATATAGTAGAGATTATGATGATTACCTAGAAACTATTAGATATATATTTTTTTAAATAATAAAAAGGAATGGAATCGTGTATGTATTTAGTTTCCATTTTTTATTTTAAAAGGTTGTTAAACCGTGTTTTGATATGTTTTTCATTTTTAATTTTGAAAGGTTGTTAAATCGTTTTTGTATAAATTTCCATTTCAAAGTATTTTAAAGTATTAAGGGGTATTAAGAGGGAGTAAATTAGGCAATCATTTGAAATATTTCTAAGCAATGTTAAGTTTTAAGGCTACATTTATCAGTCACATCAAAAAACACATCCTCACAGGACACATCAGCGTCACATCAGTTTTCTCTCTCATACTTTTTATCCTCACTCACCCTCACACTTTACTATTATCAATCACAATATCCCTCACCATTATACCCATTTTTTTATTAAAAACTAAAACTTTTATTCAATAATTAAAAACGATTACATAAATTAAAAAAACGTACGCCTACAAAATTAAACGAAAACATTACATAGATAGATTAAAAACGTAAAATCAACCGAAAAGCCTCTGCCTGAGTCTCTCGTTCAATGCTTCATCGATCGTCGTCTCATATAACGCTTCGTCTCTTTGACGGTTCTCCATGCGCCGAATTTCCAACTCCGCAGCTTTGAGTTCCAGCTCTCGGTTTTTGATCTTCAATAACTCCGACATTTCTTGCTTCTTTTGAGTGTTGTACGGGTCGTTGGCCATTACATACTCGCTAGCCATCATCTTTGCCAACTCTGCCACATCAAAACGACTCCGAAAAATGAGGGGAGTACAGGTTTGTAAAGTCCTCATCCTCTAAACTAAATTGCTGAACGGGAGATGAAGAACCGTGAAAGTTAGGTTGAGACGAAGTACTTCCAACGTTAGGTTGAGATGAAGAACCACCAAAGTTGGGTTGAGATGAAGAACCGTCAACGTTATGATGTGAACCGTAATCGTAGTGTCCATACATGTTTGGTTGTCTGTATGGGTTGAACGCACTTTGTTGTTGTGGAGGTGCGAATGACGGGTTGTTGTATGCTTGGTGGTAGTATGGTTGGTTTGGATAAACCAATTGTGGTGGTGCGAATTTGATTCGTTGTGGTTCTTGGTTTGCCGATGGAGTATTTCGTAAATCGAAGGTTCCGTCCGGTGTCGGGGGAGAGCCTCGAATTACTCTTCGTTGTTGACGGTTTGCATTTCGGGGAGTATTTTGCTTACACATTGTGTGTGTAAAAATAATAAGGGGAGTAGAAAGAATTAGTTGTGTTTAAAAGGTTTGATGTATAAGGGTATTTATCGTTAATAAAATGGTAAAGAATTTTTTTTTAAAAAAAACTAATTTTAACCGTTAGGGGGGCCACTTTTTTCACACAGCCCGAAAAGGGACATGCTCACCGCTATATTGATTTTTGCATGTTGGTCACGCGCGAGGTTTTTCGGTTTTATCGGGGTCACGCGCAGGGCCCCAAAAATTTTAAGGGCACTAAAATTTTAAAGGCACCAAAATTTATCCCGTTAACAATTATATGTATTATATCTTATAAACGATGACACTTTATATATAACGTTTCTTATCGCAGGGCCTCATTATGTAATTTCGTTCAGGACCTTTAAAAATTTCATAAATTTAGAGACGGCCCTGGTCACGCGTGAGGCAGGCCTCACGGCTGCTACGAAACCCTTCCTCACGACCGATATTTCTAGCCTAAGAATTAACGTACATGTTTTATAAATAGTAAAGATAATGTTACGAAACATTTGTTTCTTTTTTATATATCAACAATACCATATGATACACGCGCACCAATTTTAAAAGCAGCATCACCTTAATTTTTCTATATTGAGAACGGGCCACCATTTCCCCCGCAAATTATCTGTTTAAAGCTAGTTTAACTTTAGGATGGCTATTGGAGTTTTATGTTATTTTTTGTTACCTTGGGTGCATAGAACGAACGTATAACATTTATATATGATGTCACATATTTCATTTACAGAATGTTTTTAACTTTTTTAAGAGATATATAAAATCAATAAATCGTGACATTACTTTCTTTTTACAAGAAGCATCTTCAATAGTTACCATTGTTTAATTACAATCTATTACTTGTAATGAGCATGGGGGACAAAGCATGGTTGGTATTTTATTCTCTTTTTTCTTTTCAGAGACTAATGCATATAAAGTTTCAACAACACTGATTTGAACTTTTATATATGGGTTTTTCTAATATGTGTCTCAGGGGCACATGATAAAGAGGGGACATGAGCTGATGTGTCAGCTCTTGATTGGTTAACAAATGATTGGTTAGCTCCTGAGGGGATAAGGATGTTACCTGCTGACCAATCAGGAGCTGACACATCAGCTCCTGTCTCCCTTTATCATGTGCCCCTGGGGCACATATTAGAAAAACCCTTTATATATATATATTGCATTATATTGAATGTAAATACAGTTTAGAACTACATGCATCCCAGATATTTACTGTTAGATTTTGCACTTAGGCGCGGTGATGGGTTTAAACCTTGTTTAATTATTAGTTGATCAAAATAGTAAAAACTGGTAATAGACTCAAACTGATTGTCAAGAGAAGCTTTATCAGTATGAATTTTACGTTGTTAAAAATATGTTATGTAATTCTTTTTGTTGACTCTATTGTACTTTAAGTTTCTAGCGTCTTGCTAGACTCTTTTTTATATATATTCCATCTTTGTCGTTCAAAAAAAAATATGTTATTTTAATTTATACTACTACATATAAAGCAAAAATAATTTTGCTTAACATTTTTTTTAAATAAGTAATATTTGATTCCCAAAAATACCTCTTTAATACTTAAATTTTACTATATTTTGTTTACTTTCAAACATAAAAGTTCAAACAATGTTGCATTAATAAAATAGTTGTATTAACAATGTTCCTGCCGCAAATGAAAAAGTAGGCATGACAAGTTTTTTTCCAATGTAGTTTCGAAAGAAAAAAAATAGATTTTTTTATATTTAATCCCAACATTATTATTAATAAAAGTTCATCCAAAAACTCAATATACAAGACATCAAATTTCAAAATTGATATGTGTTTATGCATTATTTGATAAATTTTAAGAATTGTAATGAAGGAATACATGTTGCACATTTTTCAATTACATTTTGATTATTACGTAACATTATATGTATAAACGTTACATGAAATATTTAACTAAAATATTGCAGTAATAATTTTTTGTCACTATAAAATCTGATTGCTGTTCGAAATTACTCACCTAGTTAAAAGAAATATATCCTTGATAGCTATAGTTTAAAAGCTTAAGATATGCATATAAATGGTACACATAACCACCTCAATTATTTGATATGCTAAACAATATCAGTTAACAAATTTCAAAACTCTGAAACTTCTTGTTCCATAAAGTAATTAGTAGTAAAGCATATGGGTATGTTTAGCGTAATGGGTTGAGGCTGGAGCTTATATTATAATCTGAAAACTAAAGTTTATATTTTTATAAAGTTTTTTGGTGAATTAGTTGGAGCTGAAACTTGTTAATGTAAAATCGATTACAAATACATGAAATTGAATTCAGATACTCCGTATATATCTGGCTTTTGCATGATAATCCATTATATTTTGAAGGATATTTAAATAATTTGGCTAACTATAAGCCTCTATAAGCTCTTTTCTATGGGCTTGGGTTTATGAAGGCTTATGACTTATAAAAGTTTTCATAAACCTGTGTGAAAAACAAAACTTATTTTAATGAGGCGACTTATTTTAAAAGTGCCCTTATAAGCCTTCAAAAACCCGTTGCCAAATACACCCATAATACATTCGATAAGCAGTCCTAAACACCTCCTAATCCTATTATCGAATGTGATCGTGAATGCTTCTTCAAATCAAAGACAAAGACAATAATTTTTTAACATGCTTCTTAAAATCAAATGAATTCTTTATTAATATACAGAAAGATAAAACGACAGGTATAACAAATTTTGTGGGTCTGACTCTGAGGCTCTTTAATCGGTTTTGACCATGTAACAAGGAGAAACAAAATGAAATCCAGTGGTGGTGGAAGGCGCATGGGCATACCCTCAGCTCCGGTTGGACTGGCTCCACCCCCTCGTGCACTTTGCTTTCATCATTAGTCGCATGCCTTGACCCAAATCACACCTCATTAAGCACCCATTGTTTACTTATTAAATTACACCTTTTATATTTTTCCTCATTCCTTATTCATGTATTATTGTATTCCTATCCGTACACTTATTCTCGTTGTATTGTTGATTTACTAGTAATTAAATAAAGTCAATTATCTAGTTGGATCCTCTTTGATCATTATATGTCAATAATGCATCTAATCGAGTTAGGAACTGAAGCCTACTACTACTAGAGCTCTACAAAACTTCATAGCCAATAGAAGTTATTGATCAAGATATGTGCAAATACTTATGATCCCTCGTTTTATGGAACAAAGAATGTTGATGGTATTCATTTTATCTAAGTTTTCTTACTATCTCGTGACGCTTTGATACCGAACTACTTAATGAACTCTCAATATTCATTACCTTACTTAAATCTACTTAAATCGGATATGTTATATGGGCTCGTACATCTGTGTTCTTAATTCCTAAAGAATAAACTTTCAATCTTTAGCTGATGCAAGAATCTCTCTAAGTATGTCTACAGTAAGATATATGCATCTATACGTATTAAAAAGAAAAAGGAAAATATATATTATTAACTATGAGATTATCGACCTTCTTGCATGCTTTAAATTCGAATGGAAGTTAAAAAGACAACTTTTTCATATGTTAAATTGCAATTGCTTGATATGTTATATGGGTATGGCAACGGGCGAGAAAAAAGCATAACCCATGGGTACCCACACGTAAATGAGCGGGTAATCTTATTATTTTTCACCCGCGGGCGAGTTGTGGATGAAAATTTATACTCATCGGTAGGTGGCGGGTGGGTGACGAGTAATGCATACCCATCATCATGGGTGTACCAATTTAAAAAACCCACGAGTGTACCCGCCTAAATACTTACGGGTGTACCCCTAAACCCATTTGTGTTAAAATAAAGTCTATTATACTACTTAAATATTTGTGAGGTTGTTGGTATATATTTAATAAGAGTAAACTACACCGTTCGTCCTTGTGGTTTGCGTTGACCGCATCCTATGGTCCTTTGACCGAAAAAAATGCATCATCCGTCTTTAAGTGAGAAACGTTTTCTGTCCTTAGACCCTCAATCTAACAGACCCCACTAACATTCGTTAAATCACCTCAAATGAGGGTATCTTCGTCATTATACATATTCGAATGAGGATAAAGTTGTCATTTTAACCTTATGACCCAACACTACAAAATAAATAATCTTTAATATTAATACCCAAACTTCGAAACTCATTTTTTCTTATAATCTTCATCTACCTGGACCTTATCTTTACCACTACCATTATCAACCACCATCGTCATCCTCATCTTACTAATTACCACTACCATTACTACCATTGTTATTTGTCATCTTCTTCATTACAACTACACATTAAACATAATCAAAACCACAAAAGCTAAAAACACTAAAACCCATTTAAAAGTCACAAAATCTAAAAAAACTTTAAAAAAAAAATTAATCTATCTTCATATATCTTTATCTATTCTCATTACAGAAATTATCATCAAACCACACTACATAAATAAATCACACTAGAAATTATCATTTTTGAAATATCCCATTAACATATACTCGTTTAAAGATATCATTTCTGAAATATTAATATGAATATTTCCTTTTAATATGCATATCTGTTTTTGATATCATTTCTGATATATCCCATTACCAATTCACTATCTCTTTGTTACAACCTAAGTGGGAACATCCATCAGACTCGGTGACGGTTTCTTATACCTTCCTCAATCCACAACCTTTATAATCTCCCTATTCAACCCACTCTCAACTCACATTCACACGATGTGCGATGGATACGATGAAAGTGTTGGTTTATTTGATTGTGGTGTATATTAATTTGATGTAAATTGTGTGAAGGGATGAAGTTGGTGATATTAGGGTTCTCTGTGAGAAAAGATGATTTTGGTGGTTTTGAAATAGGTGTTTAAATTGATTAAAATTTCATGTGATTTGGAAAATATATGGAATTAATTTTGAGTTTGGGGGTTTTATTTAAAGTTGGGGGGAATGTGAAATGGAACAGTTATGCTCGGTTTTTTGTAAAGTTTAATTTCTAGACATGAAGGTTGTGGTCATTCGTTTTTAAGAGACAAATGGTGGTGGCAGTCGGTTTTTGGAAATGAAAGGTGGTGGTTGTATAGGAAGATGATGGTGGGTGGTGATAATGGTTTACTACCAATGATGATTTTGATGGAGATAAATATTTAAATAAAATGATAAAGTTAAATGTAAAATGACTATTATACCCTCATGTGCATTGCACATTAGTGATTTAACGAAGGTTAGTGGGGTCTGTTAGATTGAGGGACCAACGACAGAAAACGTTTATCATTTAAGGACGGATGGTGCATTTTTTTCGGTCAAAGGATCATAGGCTGCGGTCAACGCAAACCACAAGGACGAACGGTGTAGTTTACTCATTTAATAACTATCAAAGTCTCTAAACTACAGAGTAAACTAATAGTTTCTTTGAGTAACAAGACTAAAAGATTAATATGAAAGATCAAACTTTCAAAGATATATAATATCAGTACATGTATGTAATTTCGTGTAATGATGATTAATTTTTCTAGTTTCATACATGTCATTAAATATTTTGTGAACTTGGTATTTAGAAGATTGATACGATGTCTTATTACCCAGTTTCATAGTTAGTTTACATATCATGGTTTTATGATTTTGTTCTATTTCACAAACCCACGGGTTTACCCACAGGCGATGGGTACCCACGGGCATGGGTATGGGTAAAAAATTATACCCATCGGTGGGTGATGGGTGGGTGACGGGTGAGAAAAAAATCACGAGTTTAGATGACGGGTTTGATAAACCCGTACCCATTACTCACGGGTGCCATCCCTACTTGTTAGTTGTTACAGACAAAACAAGATAAGATGGAGCCCTAGCTAAAAACACATCATTAAATTCCCATTATGAACCAGCCATTGTTTTGTAATACACTCTTAAGTTTAACAAGCCATGTAGACGTTCATACTAGCAAATAGTTCTTTTAATCGTTACATCATTTTGATTTTTTAGTGTGCTTACTTAGCTTATGGGCCCACATACATTTCAACAAGGAATATAGAACGTGAAAGAAAGAGTAGTATAAATACCCCCCTTAAGCATACTCTCCACAACCACTTCTATTCTTACTTATCTCATCGAACCCTCTTGTGTTCTCCTTGAGTGTTTTACGTAACTCAAACTCGATGGCAGAACCCGGTGGAGTCACAATCACTCAGAAGTTACAAGGATGGTTTCCAGAGAGGGTACAATTGCACATAGCCATGTTGTTGTTACAATTTGGTTACGCCGGTTTTCATGTTGTCTCAAGAGCTGCCCTGAACATGGGCATTTCAAAGATTGTGTTCCCTGTCTACCGCAACATCCTAGCCTTTGTTCTCCTCCTCCCTTTCGCTTATTTCCTGGAAAAGTTCGTCTTTTTGTCTCATATTACTTGCTTATGATCATATGATTGAGTTATTTTAGTCGGTGTCATATATCTTTAAGACTATGAGTTTAAGTTTCCTTTTGTCATTTTTTTTTTGGATCAGGAAGGAGCGCCCACCAATTAATCTCAATTTCATAATTCAGTTCTTTCTCCTTGCCATCGTCGGGTATGATCTTTATTTGAAGTCTTGCACCTTCAATATATACTTTGAATAAGACTTAGAAAGTATATAGTGTAGTAAGCTGCTAAAATAAGCAACAATATGCTGCTACTAATTATGTGTCTTTTTCCATTTCAAAGTTGCATAGTTTTTTATAACTTGCTTTTGTGTAACATATTCATATATCAGGATTACTGCAAACCAAGGTTTCTACTTGTTGGGATTAGACAACACTTCGCCAACGTTTGCCTCAGCCATTCAAAACTCGGTTCCCGCCATCACATTCCTCATGGCGGTCGTTCTCCGGCAAGTTCCCAAATCTCGTGCATAAAACATAGGATTAACTGCACAAACTAATAAACTTCACAACTTTACAAAAATAACGTAACAACACATTTTTTACCAATGATTTTCAACATACTTTTTGCATTAAGAAAATAAGAATTTTAAATATAAGTTATCTACTTTTAGTATCTTTACGAATATACGTTTCTGTAAACTACAGAGTAACATTGAGTTTATGTATAATCAGGATAGAAAAAGTGAGACTAGACCGAAAAGATGGTATATCAAAAGTGGCAGGAACCTGCTTCTGCATAGCCGGTGCATCAGTGATCACTCTATTCAAGGGACCTGTGATATACAGCCCGTCCCCAACCCTAAACGCGGTTAGAGAGATGTCCCCCGTGTTGCAGTCGCTTGGAGACGCCAATGGGAAAAGCTGGACCCTTGGGTGCTTGTTTTTAATCGGACATTGTTTGTCATGGTCAGGGTGGCTCGTGTTGCAAGCACCCGTGTTGAAAAAGTATCCAGCTAGGCTTTCATTTACTTCGTACCAATTATTCTTTGGGATACTTCAGTTTATAGTGTTGGCTGGTTTTATGGAGCGAGACTTGAACGCTTGGCTCATTCATACCGGGTCAGAGCTCTTTAGCGTGTTCTATGCGGTAAGTGGATGCATATTGTGATGGGGTTGACTCAGATCATGTTTACGAGCAGACCACATCTTGCTTACATGGAATTACTTAAGCACAAACAATTTTGTTTTTTGAAAATTAACTTTTAAAAAGTTGAAAAGATTCACACTACTTATTTGGCCCAATAAAACCAAAACATTTTTTGTTTCCTTTTCTATGAACTAGCTTGTAAAAAATTAAAATATTCAATATGATCACAGGGAGTGGTAGCATCAGGAATAGCATTCGCGGTACAAATTTGGTGCATAGACAAAGGTGGTCCTGTTTTCGTGGCCTTGTATCAACCGGTTCAAACCCTCGTTGTTGCTCTCATGGCTTCTGTTGCTTTAGGGGAAGAGTTCTATTTGGGAGGGTATGGATGAAAACTATTTATAAATTGTAATCATTAATGTCCTATATATGAAAACATAAACATGAAGTCTCATAAATTGCAAATGTTTCTGATGCAGGATTATTGGAGCAGTCTTGATTATAACAGGATTGTATCTCGTGTTATGGGGAAAAAGTGAGGAGAGGAAGTTCATGTTACAAAAGCAGCCACCATTGATCCAATCTCCTACAGACCATGGCATATCAAGAGCAACAAGCCACAACAAATCATCAATCGTGCAACCTTTGTTGTCTCAATCGAACGAAAATGTTTGATCAACAAGCCTAACCTTATGGAAAATGGAAGTTACTATGCCTCTATTATGTTAAAAGGGGAAAGCAAAGTGTGGTGTGTTTTTTTTTTTCAAAAGTATCATTCTAGTTGAGATTTTGTTTGTTGAATTAATGATGATGCTGATCAACCTTTCACTTTAGAAAAAGGAAGGGGAAAAATAACCCAAGGATGTGATGATTATTATGCCATGATCAACCAAGAATATGCTTTTTATGTAGTCTATTACTTTATGGGTATTGTGCTAGTTCTACATCACTTGTCTGCAGTATGCATTTATATTTGAGTTTTGTATTAGTTTGGATCTCTTTGATGGTATAAGTTGATGAACTTTTAGAGTCATTTAAGAACTTTTCGATGAAAATGCATCCATGTTAGTTTTTTTTATATAATTTAAGATTTCTTACCGACTGTTATGTAAAACTTACGTAGTGCTGGGTAGGGGTGTAAACGAGCCGAGTCTAGCCAAGTACTGCCAAGCTCGAGCTCGACTCGAATACTAAAACTCGAGCTCGAAACTCAGCTCGTGCTCGACCGAGCTTTATATTTCGAGCTCGAGCTCGACTCGTTATATAAAACTCGAGCTCGAAACTCGACTCGAGCTCGATTATTTCCACATTTCATGCTCGAACTCGATAAATACTCGGCATATGAAACTCGACTCGAGCTCGATTTATGAAGCACGCTAAGGCTCGCGAGCTCACGGCCGAGTATTTGAGCCTCGAACTCGACTCGAACATATAACTCGAGAGCTCTTTTAGAGTCATTTAAGAACTTTTCGATGAAAATGCATCCATGTTAGTTTTTTTTATATAATTTAAGATTTCTATGTAAAACTTACGTAGTGGTGGGTACATCGTAACGAGTGTAGGAATAGAAAATATCATTTCGATCAGGGCGGATCCATGATTTGGAGTTGAGGGGGCGGTGCCCTCCATGGCTAGACGAAAAAAAATGAGATTATAGTGTATTTTTTTTTAATTTTGAGCGTTTTTTAAAAATGCCCCCCACTCAAAACTCAAATTGCCCACCACTCACACACTAAAGTCCAACATTTAACACTCTAAAACCTTATAAATCCTTCATTTCTAAGTAATAATACTCAATTTTTCATTCCGATCCTAGTTTTTTTGCCGCATTTTTTTGCTATTGTCAAAAAAAAAAAATTTGACACCCACAATGTAATTTCCTGGTTCCGTCAATGATTACGACGGAATGAGAAAATTATGTTCGTTTACAATTACGAAATGCAATGACTCATTACATGTAAGAGTGAAAGCTATAGATACGTAAGATAGTATTTTCAAAAGACCAAAATACGTAACCAACTAAGTTTTTTACTAGTATTCTCAAAATGCTACTAGCAGGTTACCAAGTTTACCACTTCGAAAATTAACATAAATGGTCCCTGTGGCTTACGTTGACTTTCCTTTTTAGTCCGTTGACCTTTTTTTCATTTAGAATTTTTTTTTACTTTTTTTTTTCACTTAAATTTTTTAACTTTTTTTTCACGTAATTTTTTTTTACTTTTTTTTCCTTAATTTTTTTTTTTCACTTTTGCACTCTTTTTTTTTTACTTTTTCATTTTTTATACAATTTTTTTTACCACTTAGAAAAATGACACTAATTTTTTTTTACACTTATTATACTTTTATTTTACGCAACTTAAAAAAAATATAGGAAAAAATTTATAAAAATTTATAAACGTATAAATTTTTCCTATAATTTTTTATAAGTTGCGTAAAATAGAAGTATAATAAGTGTAAAAAAAACTAGTGTCATTTTTCTAAGTGGTAAAAAAATTATTGTTTAAAAAATGAAAAAGTAAAAAAAAAAAAGAGTGTAAAAGTGAAAAAAAAATTAAGGAAAAAAAAGTTAAAAAAATTAAGTTAAAAAATTTAAGTGAAAAAAGGTCAACGGACTAAAAGTGAAAGTCAACGTAAGTCACATGGACCATTCATGTTAATTCTGGAAGTGGTAACCTGGTAACCTGCTAGTAGCATATTACATTACATATATCGATCAAAATTTGAAAGCATTTTGAGAATACTGGTAAAAAAATTAGTTGATTACGTATTTTGATCTTTTGAAAATACTATATTGCGTATCTATAGCTTTCACCCTTACATGTAATCACTCATTACATCAAAAACCACTATTTTCATTCATTAGGGAGTCCTTTGTTTTTTTTTCATTACACCTTGTAATGGAATCATAATTACATAAAAGACTTTTATTAACTACCTACTAAACTAAAAAAATATATTATTAAAGGCTATTTTAGTCTTTTTATTATCGATTACATTTTATTCTATCATAACAACCAAACATAATTATGATCGTAATGCGTCATTTCATTACTTCATTTATTTCATTACGACGTTCATTATATTCCATCACTACTTCATTCCGTCATACCAAGCATACTAGTCTCTTTGATTCTTATAAATTCGCAAAGTTTCATGTCTCAATTGTCATTTTGCTATTACCTTTGTGATTGAATGGTTTGAGGATGGTTGTTTGACATATCAAAGCGTTCTTACAATAAGTAGGACGTTTACGAGAAAAGGCAATGAACATATATAACGAGGTTTTCAACCCGCGCTCCGCTGCGAAGCGTGAGATTTTATGTTAATTTATGTTAGACGGAATGAATAATGTGAGATGATCATGTTACTAAAAAACATGAAAAGTAATGTAAGATGAATGTAGTAGCAACAACGACACTGAATTATGAAATATTCATTTTGTAATAGAAATTTATACATGTATCTATATTGTCAAACTATACATAAATGTTGCAGTGCGTAAGATCAGTGTGAGTAACGTATACCACCAGCACCTCCGAGAATTGGACACTTTGATGTTTCAGACAAACTGTAGGCTTTTCGAGCAAGAGAGTGAAGAAAAGTTGCAGCGCTCTTTTTTCCCATGAATGAATAATCTGATTCATTTAGACGCTGTAGAACATAAAAAAGATTCAGTATTCACTAAGGTGGAAACAAAATAGTAAAATAGCAGACTGTTTTAGACATTTGATCCTGAACAGAGATTATCGGACTGGTGTTTTGCCCTACATAAACTCTAACAAAGCCACAACTTTACATTATATATCAGATATAGGTGGCAAAATGGGTAGAACCGAAAAGTGGCCAAAAAGCTGACTTTCTTAAGAAAATTTATCGACAATTAGTCTGAAAAATAGATTTAGAAAAGCAAGATGAGGGACCCCATAAACATTCAGATACAGTAAGGCACTGTCAAGTTTTGTGTTAATGTGCAGGTCAAAAATATACCTGTACTGTCTGTAATTTTTTTGGCTTCTGTAGGCTGTTCATTTCAGCTGTAGTGTTCAGTTATGTCAGTGTGTTTGCTTCAGCTGTGTTAGTGTTTGCTCAGCTTATTGATTATTTAGCTCTTGTGTTCATTGGGCTCAGTGGGTGGACAGGTCCATGTGTGATTCATTTTTTCTCATGTGGGTCTGTTTTGGATTTTGATGTCTGTTGGGTTTGTTTTTTTGTTTGGTTCCATGTTGTATTTGTGTCTGCTAGTAGTGTCTTTTTTAGGATTTTGTATGGCTTCCTTCTTAGCTTAGTTTGGTTTTCTTTGGGTCCTTCCTTATTGTAATTGTCTTGATTATTTAAGGGGGACGCCATGTTTTGTATTTGTACTTTGTTTGGTTCTATAATATGTTGCCTTTAAAAAAATTGCTAATTTTCTTGTAATTTTACTTTTTTTATCCGTTAGTGATAAATTTATAACCCGTATACCATTACTAAGTAAATAGGTTAAAATGCCACCTATACATTATGTATTACCGAGATGGGTCAAATAAGAAGTATTTGATTCATATGTTTAATACGAAAAAAGAATACTTAGATACACAGTAAAGAAGAACGGGTCAAATTCGAATATTTTGTTCATTATTAAGTGGGTTGTTATTAGTTGTGACCCAAATTGCATTTTATAAGGCATGTAAAGCGACGACATCGACGACTACAGTAAACAATATCAGTGTACGATTTGGATGAACTACATGAACCATATAATAGATTTTTAAAGCAAAAATGTTTCTTACCTCCTGTACATGTCCAAATATTTTTGTTTCTTTTAGAAGCTTCATGAATTCTTCAACTTTTATATGAGAAACGCATTTTTCGAGCGTCATCTTACATGCGCATGAACCATGTTTGCAGACTCCATGTTAGATATGAGTAAAAGACTCAGTCACCCCGTATATTTATTGTTTATAATAGTTCGTAGTTTAATAGTTAATCGTATGTCTTTCGGTTTTAAGTCGGGTTCTAATACCCGGTATTGTGTAAAAACTATATAAGCCTCTTCTAACTTTGGAAGAAGCAAGCTAGTCAATTTTGAGGGTTTCGTTGTTTTTGTTATTTAAATCGGTACCCAATTGCAGCTGTTATGGTTTCATTTCAAAATCGGGATTCGGAATTTCCAATTCAGCATCAGCTACGCATCAAAGGTTATAAAACAAAAGTTTTACTCTATAGTTATGAATTGAGTTTATTTTTTTTGTCGTGTTATTACTGAAGTTTATTTGACGAACTGATTTTTTTTGTGTTAATTAACTAGTTTATTGAATTTTTGCTTTAGTTTTGATATATTGCTTAAACTGATATGATCGTTGATTGTAATCCGTTGATACAATATGAATGGCCTTGATTTGCTGATCAAAGTGAAGATTAGTGACTTGTTACCTTTTCGTTATATTTATACTTATGAGCATTCTATATAGATGATATGTGTATGTCTGTTATGATCGGAAGATTGGAAGGAACTGATTGTAATATGTGCATTGTAGATGAATACGGTTGTATGTTTGTTAAGAGCGGAAAATTGATGGATCGAACTAATTGGGATTGATGTGATATGTGCATGCATTTTCTACTTGTTCTGATCTTTGCTTGTAATTGAAAAATTGATGGATCGAACTAATTGGGATTGATGTGATATGTGCAATAGCCGATTCTACGGTTCTGAGATCTTTGCTTGTTAATTGCCTGATATCATGGAAGGTTTAGTGCTAAGCTCGAGTTTGACTCAATTATAAATCATAAAAATTGAGCTTAGTTGATTCTTCGATACTTCAAACTTGGGTAAACAAGGGTTAACTTGTCTCAGTTGCTTGTATCAAAATGTTAGTAATAAGTTATGCTGTGAGAGTTACAAAGTAATGTGATTGTTTGATGAAATGCGTGCCTGAGTTTGATTTTGTGTGTGTCTGAGTAGCTATATATTAATTTAAGTTAACAGTTTGCAGAAAGTAATGATTTGTTAGTTCTATTAGGGGTGTAATTGAGCTGACGCGGCTGATATATTGCCAACCTCTCTCTTGAGTCAGTTAAGAAACTGGACTCGAGCCTCGTTGAGTACACATAGTTTTGAGCACTGCTAAAGTTTTAAGTATAGTTAAGGTTAGTAAGAACCAACTTGATAGGTGAATGAATATAATCTGATTTATGTTATAGATGGGAATATCAGGTTTAGATTTGTTGAGCTTAAGTTTTTAGATATTTTTAGTTTGCTTATAATTATCAGACTTAGGTGAATGTTGATATTTCAATTCTAATGATTTTATGGATTGTATCAGAAACTTGGTGAGTATAAGCGATGGATAAAAGTTGGATTAATGCTCCGATTACAAGCAAAACTTTTAGAGATGGGGCTAAAAATTTTATAAGTTTTGCTCGTGTTAGAAGTATAAGAGGATTGATCAAATGTCCATGTAAGAAATGCTGTCTTAGTAAATGGTTAGATCTGGAAAGCGCTCATGGGGACATATTGCGTCATGGCTTCTTACCCGGGTATACAGAATGGACTGTCCACGGAGAACATAAGATATCTTTACCACCATCTCAATCTACCAATGTTAATGTGGAGGAAACTGTTTTTGGTCAAGAGGACATAAGAGGTTTGGTTCGTGATGCCTTAGGTAAAAATTCTTTGCCTTCGGATAGCACACAATTAGGAGATACAATGATGGAAGGAGATACCGAAGAATCTGCAGAAAATGGTGATCATGGTGACGAGGGTGTTTCATATAAGAAGTTGTTAGAAGAATGTGACAAAGAATTGTACGCCGGTTGCAAGTACTCAAATTTGTCCTTTATTTTACATTTATATCACATTAAATGTATTGGTGGAATATCTAACAAGACTTTTAGTATGATACTAGAACTTCTGAGGGATGCATTTCCACATCTTACGGCGTTACCATCATCTGCCTATGAAGCCAAAAAGTTTACCAAAGATTTAGGTCTAGGTTACGAAAAAATCCACGCGTGCCCTAATGATTGTATGCTTTATTGGGATGATAGGGCGGGTCAACAATCATGCCACATTTGCAAATCTTCGCGATATAAGAGCGATGAAGTGGGTGGAAGTTCAAAATCACGCAAATCAAATAAGCCGGTAAAAGTTTTACGTTATTTTCCCTTAATTCCGAGACTTAAAAGGTTGTACAAGTGCGAGAAAACAGCAAAGGACATGAGGTGGCATGATACGGGTAGAACAAAAGATGGAAAACTGAGGCACCCTGTAGATGGTCTTGCTTAGAGAGCGTTTAATGATCGATATTCACAGTTTGCCTCAGATCCTCGAATTGTGAGGCTTGGCCTTGCTAGTGATGGTTTTAATCCATTTGGTACAATGAGTACATCACATAGCACATGGCCAGTGTTATTGATTCCTTACAATTTACCTCCTTAGATATGCATGAAACGACAATCATTCATTCTTTCATCAATTATTCCTGGGGAAAAAGCTCCTGGCAATGATATTGACGTATATCTAAAACCTTTAATAAAAGAGCTCCAATTATTATGGAATGATTAAGTTGCCAATTTGTCCACGCTTTTTAGTGTGGAGTTTTAATTTTCATGAGTTTTCCATTTTGGCCACGCTTTTTAGTGTGCACTTTAGATCCATTGTTTAGTCACCACCTCCACGCTTTTTAGCGTGTACTTTAGACCAATTCTCCACGCTTTTTAGTGTGAAGTTTTCAATAGTTTGTACACGCTTATTAGTGTGTGTCTTTTTCTTGACGCATAAATACTCCACGCTTCCTTAACCGTGGACTTTTAATTTGCACACACTTTTAAACGTGGAGACGTAAGAAAATAAGTGTGTAAAATCTTGTGCTTTGTTGTAGTGCCCCCGCCTACCAACGCTAAACGCTAGCATTTTATACTTATCATCCAACAATCTCCCTTCAAATCTTTCGGGTATAAACTTATCTGGTTTATCCCACAAGACAGGGTCCCTTTGAATAGCCCATGCATTCACCATCAACATAGTTCCACTCGGAACACGACCACCATTTAAGTGTCTTGTGATGCTTCACGTGGAAGTAACATGGGTAGTGTTGGACACAAACGTAGACTCTCATTGATCACATTTTGAAGGTAACTAAGTTTCTCCAAATTGTCTTCTTGTAACAAACGGTGAGTCCCAACATGTGTATCGATCTCGTTCTTGATTTTCTTCATGACATCAGGGTGGTTGAGCAACAACGACATTGCCCATTCCAGTGTTAAATATGGAGTTTCAGTACCGGCAATTAGCATAATCTGTAAGTTTGAATCATAAAACATCAAGGTGGTTAATTAATTATGTCACCTATACCTACATAAAGATTTACAATTTATTATGAGCAATGCTACATCCACTCCTAACTAACATAAAAATTTCCACATACACATGTGGCATGTTAGTTTTTTCACACCAATCTACTATTTTAATCCTATTTGTTTTTCTTTTTTACACTAAACCACTAATTTGTTGACACATATTGGTGTAGAAATTTTTTTGTATAAAATAGGTGTGGATCAGTATTCCTCATTTAATATAGCTTAGGGTAGCCCCCAAAGTTGTCATCAAAAACTTTAGTGAACATCCTAAGTTATAAATGGATGAGATAAATAGCTAGAACTTCTTTCACTCCAAATTACTACTAGCTAGTTAATAATGTAATATTTATTTAATATAAAATATAAAAGTAACTCTTTTGCATTTGAAGCAACTTAAAAAATTAGTTATTTTACAAAAGGAAGCTTTCACAAAGATATGGAAATATAGGGTCAAATAACAACTGCACACTTGCTGAAAAAATTTATGTTATTAGTCCATTTTGTCAAAAAAAAAAAAATGATATTTTTAAAATATAATATAAATGCTTTACTAGCTTTGGTAAGAAAATTAAAGATATCTTTATTTATTAGATATATATATAAAAATATAAGTGGCTCGTGTCGGCAATTTTATATATACATGTATCTGTTAAAAACTTACTAATTTTATATATATGCATGCTTTAGATGTATTGTGCAACGTGGGATGAATAATTGTAGTTTACGTAAATACGATCATCAAGTTTATTTTTAATTTTTTTTTAACAAAACACGTATGTATAACATAATAAGAGTTCTTTTAGGGGATGTCTCCAGCACAAGGACCGGACCAGATCGACCTTGGATCTAGACCGAAACTAGCCAAAACGGCGGACTGAGGACCGGACCGAAATGGTACGGTCCCGCTCCGGTCGTCCCTTATTTAGCACACGTCCGGTCCTACACGGCATTATCATCCGTATTTTGGTCGGACCGTACCGACCGAACCGGACCAAATGACCGTATTGGACCAAAACACGGACCTGAGACCGGACCGAAATACCTTCGTACCGGTCCGGTCGACGTCCAGTATGCTCACCCCTAGTCTCCAGTGGCGGAACCAGAAAATTGTAGTGTGGGGGGCAAAAAAAATCACGATAGCAACAAAAAACGGCGAAAAAATAGAATAAAAGTTAGGATCGAAAGGAAAAATCGAGTATTTCACTATCAGAAAATGAAGAATTTAAGGTTTAAGTGTGAAAATGTAGACTTTATTCTATGAGTGGGGAGGCAATTTGATTTTGTGATGAGGTGCACTTTAATAAAAAGGTCAATACAATTATTTTTTTACACTAAAAACCGATATTTTTTGGCGAGCTATGGAGGGCACCCCCCTAACTTCTAAGTGGATCCGCCCCTGGATGTCTCCCAAGGTTGACGAAATCAAGCTTGTCTTTTTTTTACTCGTGTTTCTAACTCGACATTTACGGGCATACTAATTCCAAGAAATTGTGTCCTTTTGAATGCCTGAAATCGTCGCAACACAAACTTGGCCACAAAAAAGATCTAATTTTCTCCAAGCTAGTTTTCTCTCTTGTGAGACATCGTTCTAAAAAATATTATCTAAAAAATTCACCAAGTTTCCTTTGATTTTGAATATATGTTAAATCGCTAGCTATTTCTCTTTTTTTTTTAATCTTTGGTTCACATTTATATATACTTGAAATTCAAGTCTTTTATTGTCTTGGGTAATTAAGAACTTATATATGTTTAATTATGTGTCAATTAAATAAATTTATGGTTATAGATACTTCTTAGATTTGCTTATTGTTGGTGTTGGCAGAACTTATATATGTTTAATTACGTGTCATTAACAAAATATAAAAAGGAAGATTAATTACCATAATAAGGCCTCTTATGATTTGATCAGTATACAGCTCGGGTTCTTGTTTTTGCAAAGACAACAATTTATCAACCATAATCCCTGATTCAGAGTTCCCTATACGACGTCGATTTTCTATAACCTCGTCGAAGAACACATCAACTCTTTTCATTAAAGCAATCATCTTCTTTTGAAAACCACCAAAGTCGATCCATGCAAAAAATGGCAAGAAATCTCCAGCATATGGCGTATGCAAGAGCTTAAGCACCTCTTCCATAATGTCCCGAAACCTTGGTGCTGACTGAACATCCTCCGAATCAATCACATCTCCATGGTACCTCTTCCCTATCATCGACATGGTTGTTATGTTATTCATAAGGTCGCAAAACATGGACTTAAGCTCCACTTTTTGCGACGATACTTTATAAATATGTGCACACATGAGTTTGACCTCATGCTCACGTGCACATGTGGTGGAACTAAGACGAGTAGTGGACAAGAGCTCAGAGGCACAAACTCGACGTAGAGAACGCCAAACGTGGCCATACGGGGCAGCACCCATGGATGTAAAATTGTAGTTAAGGTGTTTAGCAGAAGGGGCTAAAGGTCTATTAGCAAATATGATATCATTAGTTTTAGTAAAACATTCTTCCACAAGAGATGGGGAGGAAACAACTAG
>BQNB010019558.1:14958-55691 GCA_026074375.1 Tanacetum coccineum | reverse complement strand
ATAAGAAATTACACGTTGTCTTCTATGGATTGGAATGCGTTGCAAGACCTCTTCTGCTCTTTTTCTCCTCCGAAAATCAAATTTTGTGGTTTAGGTATCGAGAATATGATTTAGCACCCTTAAAACTCGTTTTTGAGTTTTCTGTTTATACTGTCTAGAAGTCGGTTCGATGCGGCATATCCAATGGATTGGATACGGTGTATTGGAGTTTCTTAGAGTAGGGACCATGTTTGATATCTTCCAGAATCTTTATATACTATATCTTTTATACGGTGTATTAAACTTTCTAGATATGACGTACTGAGCTTGTTTCCTTTGTGGTCTTTGGTGAGTGCAGGCACGGATACGCCATATCTTCCTTAATGGATACGGCGTATTGGTTGTCAGAATAGTAATCTTCAAAATATCTTCATTCAAACTCCAGAATGCGCTCCTTTTGCTAATATTCACCAAGTACTCCATAATTACTGCAATTCTCAAATATAAACGATTAAGTAACAATTCTTTGCAATAATTATACAAAATGGGTTAAATACATGGGATAAATGATGCTATAAAATAGACGTTATTTGATGTCATCAATGGGTCAAAGTGGACACCTATAATAGTTTTTAATTTTGTATCAATTTGGTTAGGATTTGTGCTATTGTAGTTATTTATGCACATATGTCAGGTCTAATGAGCTAAAATGGGAGAGATGCTGAAATATCCTCATACAAGTACGATATGAGCTTATGGCTTTAAAGTACTTCTTTGGTTAACAGAAAGATACATGGTGCTTATTCTTGTTGCACATAATTATTTATGCATAAAACTTATTGTGCATTTCTACTTTTGTATTTCAATGATGGATATCAACACATTTGTTGTCGTTGTTAGAATTACAGAATTGTTTTTTAGTTATATCTGAATCAAAGTTGTACCAAAATCATATTAAAAAATATTTTACTTCGTCTTGCAGTGATGAATTTTAGTATATATGTTGTCTTGCAGTAACTTTTATATATTTTCAAATGTTTAGCAGGATACTAATAATTATACTCGAAATATAACCAACATCAAATGAAAATGGTGCACAGTTATTCCATTTTCATGCACAAAACAATTTTATTTTAAACGACTTATGTCGATCAGCACAACCCAATACTTATACCACATCATATGTAAACTTACGCACATTTTGCCAAATTGTCATGCACAAAACAACTTAATTTCAAACAACTCAGGCCACTCAAAATCACAACGCAGTGGAATACCAGTTGGGGTGCTACTTCATAGTTCATACACACAAGTTACAGAAAACGACTCTAAGTGAGACGTTTTGAAAAGTCAACCATTCGATAATTTTTATAAAATATCAGAGTTACAACAGGTCCCATTTGTAATGTAATAGAAAACATTTTTAAAACATTTGTTGAATGGTACTCAAATAATAAAGCCTTCAAAAATATATCCGCGCGACTCGAATGCCCCCAATGCTCAGCTAGCAAAATAACAACCTGAGAAAAGACATGCAAAAACATCAACAATAATGTTGGTAATTTCATAGGTTTAAGTAAAAGCAGTATTGAAATAGTTCAAGTAATATTTCAGTAAGAAAAGTAGCGTTACAACAATTCAAAGAATTATTTCTGAAATCCAAGTGATAATTCAATAATTCAAGTAATATTCAGTGAATCTATAGAGTTTATAATAAAGAGTAAAATCAATCTAGAACACAAGTATAGTTCAATAGGGGACATTGCAACGAATACAATGTAGCAATTCATCTTTATCGCATTGAGATCATGACACCAAACATTAACACTACATATTTATATATGTCTAAACTGTCTCAATACAAAACGTCCGTTTGACATGGGTGTTCTCAATATGGATTCAGACCCCGGTCGGGGTTGTCAAGCCTAATAGATCTATATATTTGTACTAGCGTTTACCCTGAAAGGTAATTAACGGTTCATGAAATTAGGTACTTTGGAAATAGCTACTCATGCGGATAATCTCATAATCGGGTCCAGCATACCATAAAATCACTTGTGTTCAATTTTAAACGAAGTAAGATATTCAAAACTTATAGTTTCATAAATCGGTATTCAACGATTGCAAATCGTATAGTAGCAAATCAAGCTTTCATAAGTTCATGAAAAACAACCATGTATCGCACATGTTTTAGAAGTCATATAGTAAGTAAGTAAAAGCTTTTAGTACAAACAATCATGTAACGCTTATGTAGTAGAATACAATAAGTTTAATTAATAAAACGAGCATGTATTCTCACTCCGAAATAGTTTATGAAACCATTAAAAGAAAAAAGGAGGGGCTATGAACTCACCTAGAAGCGATGAAGCATTGAACAAGAATTTCAACAAGGAAATAATGGCGACAACATCTCACCCGCGACCTATAATAATGGTGTGCGTATTAGAACGCTATAATAATTATAAGGAAAATGCATAACTTGAATAAGCATGAGAAAGAAAGGAAAATAATATATTTCGACACATATAAAATCTTATACCATAGAATCCATGTGTGCGCCTTAATTCACTGATCACAGCGTCCTAAATGTTTCCCCTTATATTCATATAGCCTTTTAACCCCTTTTGACCAATTTTCCTAGTCACTTGACGAATTTTAGAGAAATACCAAACGGTCTTGAATGGCTACCAAACTCCATTCCTAGTTACCTCAATATGTTCTAAGTCTACTGAAATTTTCCCAAAACTCATTGACATTCTTAACTATTTTTCAAAAATACCTCAACACAAAAGTGTCTGAAACAGGGTCTGCTGAAACTATGCCAAAGTTTGGCATGAGCTGACCCCTTTAAACCTTCCAGAAAAATATGGACAAATTACAGTAATTCACACACATTATGGACATGCTACAATTTAAATTTCGTTGAAAAATATTAAGTTTTGATATGTCTGCTCACTACATCTTTGGAATCTAAATTCTGACTCAGAAACGCAATTTTGACAACTATTTTTGTAAAACCCTTTTGACCCCACTTTTAAGTACTGAAAATCCGAGAGGCTTCTTTCGTTGGAAAGTAGATTCGATGAACTTAGTCTTAAAATCAAGAAAATCAGAAAAAGCTATTAGGATGATTAGGTTACGACGCACGCAAGTTGACCCAAAATTCTGCACAAATTTTTTTATTCCGAATTTACAACGATCAACCCATCCAAACACCCCCGTACTCTAACTTATTATACCCAATATACCCATTTTAAAGGATCAAGACCTTTAGACACGACCGAAAGTGTACATCTATTTATTAGTTGTAATTATAGTTCTCGTTATACTTGTTTCAGGTTTAACCGACTAACTTTATATTTTTATGAAAATTACCCATTTTAACCCGTTATCAGAATTGAGACACCTAGACGCGAATGAAAGTAAAAAGACCAATTCATTAGTCGCAAATTTAGTTTTTGTTAAGATATTTTACGCCTAACTATTCTTCATAACGTTAATTGACCCTTAAAAGAATTTCGCCAAGTTTGACTTTTTATTATATATATTTCCTTAAATTTGACCCGTCCAAAACGACCCGCTAAATCACATTTTCACGACTCGGACTCTAAAGAAATTTGATGTAAAACGATGTTTCGGACAACTTTTTTGTTTTAGCCGAGACCCGAAACCCAACAAAAAATGACCAAAATACCCCTATAAGTTTCTGCAGAAAATTTACTTCTTCTTAACAAAAACGCAGAATTTCTTTTAAGTTTTTGACCCGTTAACATACGTTTTTAGCCTTAGTTATCCTTGCATGAAAGGAAAACGGCATTTTAAACAACTTTTTAGTTTTACCCGAGACTCAAAACTCGATAAAAAAGGACGAAAATGCCCCTATATCAGATCTGATGCAAACTAAAAAAAAGAAAAACGCAGATTTAATTCTAAGCTTTTCGACCCGTTATTACGCATTTTTAAGACTAACAAGCCTCGCCGAAAAATAAACGACATTTTAAACAACTTTCATGTTTCTGCCTAAGGCCGAAACGGACCAGATAATAACGAAAATACCCTTTTTCGAACCTGACAGCAACTAATATTTTCAATAGTGCAGAAATTTAGCAAAACATTTTTTAAACTTCTTTTGACCATAAAAACTTCGTTTTTGAGAGTTACGGGACGATCCACCTACCGAAACGTTCATAATAACAAGCTTTATCATATTTTTAAGTTAAAATTCACTTTTGAAAATTTCGACTCGCCTAAACACGACCTCTAATTTTCTGCCCTATACGGGTAGCTTTAAACCCTTTCAAAACTCTAATTTCTCATACCACAAACATCGCCAATATATTTAAACTATCCTAACACCATTACTAATCATCACAAATCAACCAAACACCTCAAAATGCAACATGCACCACAATCTATGGATTCTTGATATAAAATTAAACACATGCATACATAATTAAAATCAATCAACATAAAAGGGTAACAAAATACTTACAAACTCAATGCAATGCAAAGATAATCAAAACAATCAAACCCTCTTGGGTTTTAGTCTTGGCCGAATACCACACACCCAAAAACAATGATCCAAACTTGCTTTTTGTTATACCAAATCTTGTAAAAACATTTATAATTAAACCCTTTCAGCACCAATTACATTTAATTTGATCAAAACCCTTTATGATAAAAAATATAGAAAATCAAGAATTTAGAAAATCTTATTCATGGTGATTTTCTTGTGATAAGAAATGATGGGGTTTAGTTTATAATTGATTTGGGATTGAATGAAGGTGGTTTCAGTGATTTTAGCAATGGTGATGATGGTTTTTGTGGTGGTTTTGTTCGAACAGAAAAGGAGAGATAAAGAGACCGATTTTTTTGTTACGGTACTATGTGTTTTAAAAAGTGGTCAAAACCCTTATATACTTGGTCAAATGTCTAGTTAAATCCAAAAAGGGGGTGTTTGATTTTATGGATTTGTAGGAGCTAATGGAACATAAGAGGGTGTTTGGTTAGGCTTATTGTTGGAGTCAACCAGGGGGAGTGTTTGGTTTTGTATGTTATGTTTAATTTATATTTTTTTCTAAAACATTTATACTACACTATTTGATTTAAAACACTTAGTTAAAATATTAAAAAGTGTTAAAGTACTATTTTTGACGCGGTTTCGGCCAAACGCGGATAAAAGTCAAAAAGTATTAAAAATAAAAATAAATAAGCTCTCGAAGCTAAAATATGGAATTATTAATTTCTCAAACGTTTAAATGGATAAATATTCAAGGCACGATTCGCAACTAGCTAAAATAACGATTTTCGTTAAAACGGCTAAAAATAAAAATAATAAATTCCATAAAAATTAGAAATAGAATTTAGAGTTCGGTTTAAATATTGATCTTAAATTCAGAAATGTTACAGAAAATCTCAAGCACAAACAAATAATTAAGTAGTAAATAAGTCTGCTTATGTTAATTGACACTCATGTTGTAGCAGAAGAAAATGTTTTCTTGAGCTTGTGAGTCTGAGTCGGAACTTTCACATCGGTAGCCAATCCCATTGATTCGAGAAAGCAAATCATATACCAACACAAATCAATTTGCCACCATTCTAACCCATGTCGAGCTGAGTACACAAAAGCATGGTGATTGTTATGCCACCCTTCCCCGAAGGTGACCATTGCCACCCACCTATATTCAATATATTGCAGTTAAACCAAAGCTTTATGTAATTATTTACCATAAGAAATTTGAAGCATACCAATTGTTTTTAGACAAATCATCGGTGTTCCAAGCTCGTTTTCCCCATATATGACATGCCGAGTTCACTAGACACGTAATGTGGAGACCCCATGTGTTCCTCACACCCTACAAGCATTAGATATGTATATAAAATCTAATATTTGAAGATTAGATCATGTTAGTTGGCCTACGGCTATGATCAACTAACATAATCCTATCTACTATCTTACTCCGTAATTTCTGAAAAATTATATGAAAAGTTATTTCGAGCATTACCATAATCCAAACAAGGTAGGGGAAACCGCCCCAAGCATAAACAAGTGCTCCAAGTCCAAATATATGCCAAACGTAAGTTCTTTTGATGAATCTGTAGAATGCTTGGCTTTTTAGATCTTCTACATTCTTACGTTCTTGATACTGAAAAACGAAAAGTGTATCTTTATATTAGTATTAAGAGCATCCACAATACTAACATGTGACATAGTTCAATGTTTACTAGCATTGTCGGATAAAAAAATGTCTGAGTGTTTTGGTTTTATCTTGATAATCAGGGGCGTCATTGAGATTTTGGGGGCCTTGGGAAAAAATACTTAGCGAGGCCCTTAAAAAACTAATGTTATACAAGAAAAATCACATTTTTATAAGATATAATGCAAACTATCTGTTTAAACGTTCAACATATGACCCACTTAAAAACTTTCTCACATGCTTGCTTTTTTTCTTCGAGTAAAATATGTATGCACGTATATATAATTGTTAACGAGACAAATTTTGAGACTCTTAAATATTTGAGGCCATGGGTGAGGCGGCTCAAGGACGCCTCCATTGATAATAGTTTTTGTTTTTAAAAATTATATAATGTCCCATTAGGGTTTCAACAGAACGGGAGGATGATGGTGGGCCTCAGTAAGGAATGGGATTATGGTTTGATTGTTTCAGTAATGTACTGAGAAACTGTGACCAGCTCCAACAACCAAATTAAGAGTTGTTAATGAGGTATTGTAACTACAAAGATACTAAAATAAGCTATTATACTAGGTACTTTGTTTTAAAACGAATAAACACATGCATCATTTTAGCAATAAATTCGTTATAGTAGTTTCATTTTTGTAACATTGTGTCTTCTTTTTCTTGTGTGTCATTAAAAGTTGTGTCACTAAATGCCTTTTTTTTGTAGTGTAAGTAAAATACGTGTGCACATGTATATATTGTTAATGGGACAAATTTTGAGGCCCTAAGCGATTGCCCACCTCACCCACTCTCAAGGATGAGTAGCCGACACCTCTGAAAGGGTATAATATCCCGTTAGGATTTCAACAGAATGGGACAATACTAGGATGGTGGACCACAGCCAAGAATGGGTTTGTGGTTTGATTGTTCAATATCTAAAACTAACACTAATGTAGTGTTCTTATTTAATGGTTACTGAGCAATTATGACCAGCTCCAACAACCAAATTAAGAGTTGTTAATGAGGTATTGTAACTACAAAGATACTAAAATAAGCTATTATACTAGGTACTTTGTTTTAAAACGAATAAACACATGCATCATTTTAGCAATAAATTCGTTATAGTAGTTTCATTTTTGTAACATTGTGTCTTAATTATACTATTTGTGTAATAAGTGGTTAAAAAGGTGATGGTGTGAAAGTTTTCAAAAAGATTTAAGGTTCAATGCACACTCTTAAGTGATTTATATGGAACACGGTAGTGTATTAGATCCATTATGGTCCAATACATTGAAGATGTTCTAACAAGAAACAGTTTAGATTGAATTTATGCTATGTGAAGGTGCAAAGGCATTCTCACCTTTTCCATAATATAACCGCTATCGAAGATCCAACCCATGTGGCTAAACCAAAATCCGTAAGTGGGAGTATGTGGATCTTTCTCCTTTTCGACATATTGATGGTGATACCTATGAATGCTTACCCAATATATCGGATCCCTCTACACCAAAAATGAAATTAATACTGTAAATGTTTTATTGTTAGAGTTACAATAAAAACATAAATAAAAACTGCTTGTAACGAACCTGGAGGGCATGAACACCTAAATAAGCAAACGTGTATTCGAGCCATTTGGGTAGCTTGAGACTATGGTGAGCTAAAAGCCTATGGTAACACATAGTTATACCAAAAATACCCGTCAAAATATAACCCGCAAATGTAATCCAAAAAGCACCCCAAGTGAATGTAAATGGTGCGAAAAGAGCCAAAACATGGAACGACAAAATCCCGGAAGCCATTTTGATGTCGAGGGACCTCCATTTACGTCCCCAAAAGAGGTTTCTTTTTCTTGTCACCTCTACATCAGAGAACAATATTTTTCGATGTTTAAGTTCCTTTGTACCATTTAGCACCATCTTGGATACTTTTAAGAATGGCACTACTTTTCCCCTAGCAGATAAATGTTGTACACTGGTTTTGGTTATGTAGTGACGGCACCTATTTATATAGAGGATGTCAAGCTTGAAGTATGTATGTGGATACACATATTTTATTTTATTCGGTTATACACGTAAGTTCTTCACACCAATGTACATTTAAGCACCTAAACTATGAAAACTGATAAAAAATTACTGAGGGTGCATGGGTTTGGGGTAAAAATTGTAGAATGTCACATATGAAAAATACTTAATAAAATGATACTGTAACTCTTTTTTGCAAGTCATTGGTTTGGGGTAAAATGTCAAGTATGAAAAATAATAAGTTTCACGCCAACAAGTCAGAACCGAGGTGTATTCTACTTCTATAGATTCAACCATGTCGTCAACAATTTAAACTTCTTAAAGGCCAAAACGTAGCTTAATAATTAGAGGTACATTATACTACCCTAAACTTAGACTTGGCGAATGTATTACCCTAGTCAATTACATTCGTCAAACAGTAAAATTTGAAACCTTTTTTTTGTTCATGATGTTTCTTCTTACAATTATTGTCACCTGCAACTATCTTTTATGTTGGCAACAATATTACTAGAGGCTATACTAAACTTTCATAATTTCATACTTGCTTTTTTGGTTTTTAATATTTTCACAATTAGATACTCTACCACTTTACTACAAATTAAATACTTTCGATGTTCATTTTGTATCAAGATTACGCATCTTGTTTTGCGAGTAGATTCAGAAAAAAAAATAACTGCATGTAGGTGAATTGATTAACGATAAGAAGCATCATTAAGAAAAAAGAAAAGATGATCATAAGTAGTATGTTTGCCGTAAAAGAAAGTGCTGCTGTATTATTTAGGGGTTTGACCAAAGTCAATTGACCCTAAGGTATTAAACTTGCTACGTTTTCAAGTTTGGGTGGTACTATAATATTTTCTAAATTGTACTGTACTTAACTATATCGTCTAGTAGTATATATGTGAAAAAGTTAAACCATTAAGTTGTGTGTTTAAGCCCTGACACAAACAGATGTATGAGATTGATATATTTGTGTGAAAGTGTAAGGATTGAGGATACTGCACTTGCGGATGGTTTAGCAAAAACCCATATATTTTAGCTGATCTCTTCACATGGATGGTAAGGATTGGGGACATGACACTTAAGGGGTAAGTTAATTAAGACATTTACGACTTGCCTAGATCTTAATGGTGATCGATTGCCATTGAACGTCTTAATGTTAAATACCTCAACATGTGTACATTGTGTTCGTATACTTAAGTAGATGTATACATAATCTGGGATAAATGGATGGTTGTAAAAGCTTGGAAAAATAATGGAGAGAATGAACGTTATTTATGCTGTATAGATTGTTTAGTATAAAAATTTCAAGCAACTTTAAATTTCGTAGAATTTATTACATACTGTCCACAAAGTCAAAGTGATAATAACTTAACAATGATCTGTTCACAATGATAACCGTCCAGTTTTGTTTTACCAGCTTATTCACGCTCGTGAACCTGTAGCCTAAAAAAAACACGTACGTTATTAATGTCATATTCAATAAGCACACCTAAAAATGTGAAGTAGCAAGTAACAACTAAAACTACTCGTATGATAAAATATTTAATGGGCTTCTATACATCTCTTATGTCTTATCCTACTTCTGTATTTCTGTATGGGCTAGCCCCCCAGTTGCAGAAGATTAAAAAACGGACCACAAATTTAAAAAGCCGATATAAAAGGCCGATTTTTCTTGAAATAACGTTTATTGATTAATCGATTATTGATAATTTCTAAAAATGCAAGAAAATCATGTCATTTAGCATGTAGTAGATATTATGTTAACACGAAATTCCAAACCGAATAGTTCAAAATCTTAAAACTTTAGTTGTAGGCGTATCTCACGCCGCCTACGCACATTTTAATATTGGGAGAAGATTGAGTGTTCTAAAGTGTTTTGAATGAAAATGGACACCAAGTGTAGCTTGCAAGCCAAACAGAAAATATCACTACATTGGCAGAAGTTATACGCACATAAAATACATGCATGCATGTTTACTCCTGATTAGATCGTATATATTCAACTTCTTGATAGATCGAGTTCAATTTTAAAAATAAACTAACAAGAGATCACACATATGACATATGTAATAAATACATTCAATGTTAAAAATAAACTAATAGTAAGTAATTAGTTTTTAATATATGATTCGCTGCTAAATCGCAAATGAATTGCAACAACAAGCGTTCAAGACTTCAAGTTGAACGCTTCCCCTTTATTCTTCTATATTGTCCCTCTAACGATTTGCCCTGAACCATACAAATAACACATACTCCGTATATACTAGTACTTCCTCCGTCCCATATTAAGTGTCTATTTTTTACTTTTTAAAGTCTTTTTTCTTCAACTTTGACCTTAATTATTTCTTCTTATGTTATATGATACTCAATGCAAAATATATGAATGGATAAAGTTTCGAATGTATTTTTCATTGGTATAATTTTCAGTTAGCATTATATAACATAAAGAAAAATATTTACGGTCAAAGTTTATGAAAAAAGAATTTAAAAAGTCAAAAATGAACACTTAATATGGGACGGAGGGAGTACCATTTATGCAATGTTTAGCAAGTTTGGTCAATTTCAAACCAATATTACATTTAGGGTAGTAATGTAACTATTCACGACCATATATTGTTCCACATTATTGAATATTTGCATATTTTAAAGACAAGATTTATGTTATGTTTGATGTTACTGAATATGTGGTTATAAACTAATAATATGGGTTGATACATATCTTTCAACTATACCATTTATCAACCTATCATTATACGCTATATATCTACCCACAACGAAAGGAGAACAGTTTAAACAAATTAGTACACTAAACTAGTAGTAGCATGCCATATCGTATAGACAATTAGATTAGTGTGGAGTCTGAACTCAATTCCCAAACCCTTTATATGTTGCTCAGTAGCCATAGCGTTTATATTTTGCATATGTAATCATAGGCGCGGGTTTCATCATAGAATGCATATTCATTTCAAGCATAACAACTTAATAATTAGCACGATCATATCAGAGATAAGCAAAATTCCAGTTATCTTATCATGTATTACGAAACATGTTGAGTTTCTTTTTGATACCAACGGCAAAAACAATATTGAGACTATAATAATTCAGTGGGAACAAATATACTAGAGTATCAAATTTTCATATGACATATATAATTACACAAACTCAAAAGTCGGGCATGTTTATGCATGAAATAGCAATACAGATGGCATCATTTATTGTGGAAACCAATTTATTTAATGGGCATTCCTTTCATTTCACTATCTGCCCATGCCTCTGAGATTCAAATTCCTTATCGCCACAATTAGACTGTTTATGACATGACATTGTCACGACTTTGGTTAGTAATAATATATGTTGCTAGGGCTGTTAATGAACAAATTTGTTAAAAACCTAAGGTGTTGTGGTTATACGTACTATTTTGAGATCATTATCCAATATGTTCGATGAGTTTTTGGTTTTGGCTCATATTGAAAGTAAACTAAATACGGCCCATATATTATTACTTACACTTGAACAATTTTTATGGTGTTAGAATTTCACAATCTATGCGAAGTTGTTAAAATGTCTGGGGTATGCTTGGGTTATGTAGAGATAACGCTCTAGCTATGTGTTTCACAAACTATGCGAGTCAAATATACATAAATCAAAAGAAAAATGATACATTAAAGTTACTAGCATGATGAATGTCTTGATCCACCAATACCACTATAGTCCTATCTGGTTGTGCTTAGATCTAATCGTGGGTCGTTGTTGGTTATTCTTGCTCTCATTTTGACTGACTTTTCCAACAGTCATGCGTAGAGGCTTTTACCCATTCAAGCGAAAAATGGAGGCCGAGACCAGGACCCTTTTCCATAACTTTTCGTTGGTTGTGTACCTTGCTCTACAACTAGACCTACAGTTTTATAAGGTGGCTCCAGATAACCACTTTAGACACGGAATCTGTTAAGAGGTAATATATGAGTTTTTGACTTATCTTAAAAATATAGAGGGAACCACCTTGAATCAAAAAACAAAAAAGAAAGAAAGAAAAGAGACGAAAATCGTTCCCGCATTTAATATCTTTGTAATTTCTTTTCTAGCTCCTTGCTAGTTTATAAAATTTTGCCGTTCAAAAAAAAAATTTACTAAGTAGCAGTAGGGACCACATACATGTCTAAAAGAGTAAGGGTCTATTTGGTATATACGTGGGTTTAGTATAATGATTTGAATTTGGATTTAAATTTAGATTTAATGTGTGTTTGGATTGAGGGTTTTAGGAATGAAGAATGGGAATTAGATTGATTTAGGGTGTTTGGTTAGTTGATATCGGTTTTAGATGTTGGAATGATATCTTAAAACAAAGGTTTCCCCAAACCCACCTTACATGGTGGGTTTAGAATTTTATTCTCAATCAATCCATTTTTCACAATTAATAACCAAAACCCAACCACTAAATCTTTCTTTGCTCTCATGAACACTCTTCAAAAGAAAATAAATAAGATTTTCATAGTGTGTTGCATTAAACCTAATATTAGTCGTGAGTGTGAGGTTAATGATTAATGACAAGTTAACTTGTTACTTCAAGAATGTCATGTATTTTGTTCGTTCGAAAAACTATTTGTTGTTACGTACAATATGCATAGTTTTTGACAATTCATAAGTATTGGTATAAAACACACAACTCTTGTAAAATACTATATGTTAAATAAAGGGCAAATGGCGGTACTCAACTTAAGGGTCATTTTCAATCAAGGTATCGCATTTTTATTTCAGACCTTGAACATATATAATTCAAAAGTGGATATGATTTCTTTATCAACCATGTTTACCTCTCTTCCTTTTGAATAAACCTAAAAGATGTATTAAATTTAGGAAATGTAGCAACCACCACTTAAGATCTGTAGGCTACATTTTTAAGTTTTTGCATAACAAGTTTTCGTAAATACAACGTTATTTGGCCAAAACGATATAGGCACAAATAAGTTTTTAAAATATGTTGTGAAGATATGTGATGGGTTGGCTTGGTGGTGGTGATAGTGACCGGTGGACTTGAAATGTAAAACTTAACGGATGATTGTTAAAATATTTAACGAAAATATCTAAATTGACCAAAAATATAAGTTGGCTACCTTTTTATGCAAGAAAAAAAATGCGATACCTTGATTGGAAATGACCCTTAAGTTAGATACCTTTTTGTGTCATTTGCCCTTAAATAAAAAACAAGTGTGTGTATGTTTGATCAATGCAAGCATTTGCAAAGTTCAAAAATACATTTTCTTTTACTTGTATAATTACTCCCATCTGTACTTTTTGACATATTCATCTTTGATTTTTGTAATCTTAGTGCTTTTTTATTCAACTTTAACCATAAATTATTAATTTTATGTTATATAATACTTTATAAAAATTATACCATTGAGAATGCACACTACTACAAAAAAGGCTAAAAACACCCCCTCAAAAATATCGGTTATGTAAAACCCTATCTCTATGACAAAAAACTAGTGAAAAATGAATGAATGAAAATATGTTTTCTTGAAAAAACCAGTTTTCATTTGTATAAAAATTGGTTTTTGGGATGCAAACCACTCTTTTTACAAAATAAAATACACTGGTGTGTATGTAACAACATGTCTCTATGTGTTTATGTTATAGACATTATTTTTTTTAAGACAACTGGTTTTTTACACAATCAAAGACACTAGTTTTTTTAAATAAGTTAAATGAATTTAAAACTAAAATTATTTTGATGAGACAAAATATATTTTTCACTTTCCCTCCATCCTTTTCTTAATTTTTTTTAATATCTGCCGTTACCCTATTATTCCCATATCTCTATGTGTTGATGTTTATAGCTTCTCACTTCATTTCGACCAGCCTACACATTTACGCGCCGTTCACCACACCACCACCGTAACCATCAGTCGGATTGTGTTCGACACAAGATCAAATGTTTCATCTTCATTTTAAGAATATGAACTGTCTCGTCGGCTATGCAATCGTCAAGGTAGTATTACTAAATTTTAACTTGGTTTAGTTACTTGGTTGGGTTATGAGATTACATTATTTGTTATTGATTATTGGAAGCTTATAACTGCATATCAACTGGTTGATAAAATGACCAAAGAAAATCTTTGTGATTTCTCATGTGTCTTGAATGATTTTGTTGTTACTTCATTAATAATTTATAAGTATTTTGTAAATAATCGTATGCATGTAATGTAATAAATGGTGTTATTGCTAATATAAGTTCTTATTCGTATTGTCATTATGTCATTTTGAGACAATTATATACATAAATTGTCGTTGAACATCGACATGAGGCCAAATAGACATTTTAGGAATGTAAATGCACATTACATTACGATAGCAAGTTGGTTAATATAGTTAAGGGCTTTTAGTAATTCATATATACTATAAATATGTGCATAAAAGATCAGATAACCATTGTATTGGCAATTGCTACCTGAGACCAAGCAGTGACCGTAGTTGGCATATTTGGCCATACAAGTTATATTAATCTTTTGACCTTATGCAAATGGTTAGGACTTAGGGTATGTGAAAGATGATCTTAGAAGTACGTGTACTTGTGTAGGGAAGCAATCAAGTAAATCCTGTTTTTTTTACTAATTTTTTCTATTTGAAGCATCATATTTATGGAAGATCATTGCATATGATGGTAATTGAAGTGTAGATGTTCCAAAAGAATCCTGGTATGACTACTATAATCATCCTTTTTTGTAATATTTATCTAAGGACTGTGTACACATGATTGTATTTTTTACTTCACGTTCTTTGATTTTTGAGTGAAAAGACGCTATTTTTGTGCAAGTAATTTTGTAGCAAACTTACACACGTGGTGTTCTATAAGTGCAGGTGCATGACGAGTGGTGGAGATGATGTATCACGGAACAACTCCATCTCTTCAAACTGAATTCTTTTTATAATTGCCTTGACGTGCCTTTAAAGGTAATATCCCAAAGTATTATTCTATTAAAGAACTAGCATATAAAAGTCCTTTTTTTATTTTAAGTTTTACATGTTAGTTACCATGTAGATCTACTATTTGCTGCTACACAGGTGCATGCTGCATAATTTTGCAAGGAAAGTAGAAATCATAAAAATAGTTTGGGTACAGTTGTGCTAGGTCAGTAGGTTGTACATTGTTTTGCAACTTCATGTTGTGTTCTAGATGACAACAGTTTTTAAAAGACCTTTAGCAATAGATAAATAGTATGATCTCGCTAAATAAGGCCTAGGTCTGTAGTAGTTGTAGTACGAAGGGTAACGAGTTGTTTTTGATGCAGAGTGTTTTAGAATTGCATTTCCTTCTTTTGTTCTCTTTGAAGTATTGTGCTCAAGATCATTATTTATATTTATTGGCTATTGGTTGTTTCCATAACTGTGAAAAGATTTAAAGTTTAGCCGTCGTAGGTTGTTTAGGACTCACCAAGTGTGATGCAAATTTGTATAGGATTTTTGGCCTAACATTGTCCCGTATGCATGTCAGAGAAACAATCATGTCAGGTAGCTCAAATGTTGCTGTGATATTTGTGTTGATTTGTTTGTTAACTATCTAATGTGGAAGTTCATATGAGACGAGTCTCAAACAGTCTATTATAAATGGATCTCGCTTAAGTATCTATTAAATTTCTTCTCAAAATATTCTTATTATCCTTGGTTATCATTTGGATTCATCTGGGATTTATGTAGATGTAAGAAATGTTGGTACTTATACATACAAAATTGATCTATTTGAAGATAAGAGAAAACGATCACTTAGCTATGAGTAAATTAATTGCCAGCTTGACAAAGGGTAATGTTCGTTCACCTTTGGCCCAACGCTTGCTGACCCGGTACACCAGCCAAGTACTTTTATTTTTTGTGATTGCTTTTCGCCTTTTCCTGAAAATTTGGTTCTTTTTATTTGTAATTGAAGCCTTTGTTGATTTCTTGGCCAAGATCTGATTACCAACACATTTTTAAAAGAAATGTGTTTTCAAGTTATTAAGGATGTCAAGCTGATGAATATAGAGATAAACCGGGGACTCTGTTTTATGGCATTCTGAAGGTTGTTTGTTCCGCCCAGCATAGAAGGCAATTCTTCTAGCTCGGCCTAGGGCAATAACAGAGTTGAGTGGTGTTACTAGCATAGAATTGACCCCTGCAATCAGTGTCCTACAACTTTTTTTAAGGTCATCTAAGCCAATATTATGTCATGCTAATTGTACCTTTTTGCCTCCGAACATTAAACAAAGGTTCATGAGCTTAAACTTTTTACTATTAAGATAGAGTCATTGTTTTCGCATAGTATGTTAAAGTTCGTCTTATATAACATTAAACAAGGTTCCATTATCTTAATTTGAGACCCACAATCAACACACTCTCTCAACATACTCATTATAATAAGATTCTAGATAATGTGACCCAAGAAATTAATGAGGGTGAGAAATTCGTACTGAAGTCTTAATTTACATATTGTTAAGTAATCAATGTTCATTTATCTCTATGTAAGATTAATATATGAATTAGATTTTCAAGGTTTTATTTTCCAGTTCATTCTTTTTTGTATCTGAAATAAGAAATCTTTAGCTGAATAATATTTTGCCATCTTTTATCTTTTATAACAAGGCTGTTTGTGATTTGTTTTAGGTTAGTCAATATATGAAAGTGAATTGTAGGAAGAAAATGGCGGTACACAAACTCTTCCATTGTCGGTGGATTTAATTTATAAATGGAGATTTTGTGGGAATAATGAGCTCGGATGGTAGGAATGTTTAAAAAGACAGACTTTCAACTTTTAGGTAAGGAGTTGTTCTTACAGATTTCTAACTATGGGATCTCAAAAGCCTCAAACGAGTGAAATTGCTCCATTTAAATTGTTTTGAGGTTTTGAAACACCTTCCCAGTTTAACAAGTAAAATATGTTTACATGAAATGGTTCATTGACTACGTGGTTCTTGGGGTATTTGTTTTACTGGGTGTTGTTGCGAGTCATTCGCAACATGTGCTTTACATTGTGGTGAGATTAGTCCTAGATATTTATGTTGAATTCTAGTGTTTTTCTTTATAGTTATTAGTTGAATTCTTAGTGATTTAATTTGTATTTGAATTTGTATTTGTAGGCTACATTTTTAAGTTTTTGCATAACAAGTTTTCGTAAATACAACGTTATTTGGCCAAAACGATATAGGCACAAATAAGTTTTTAAAATATGTTGCGAAGATATGTGATGGGTTGGCTTGGTGGTGGTGATAGTGGCCGGTGGACTTGAAATGTAAAACTTAACGGATGATTGTTAAAATATTTAACGAAAATACCTAAATTGGCCAAAAATATAAGTTAGCTACATTTTTATGCAAGAAAAAAAATGCGATACCTTAATTGGAAATGACCCTTAAGTTAGGTACCTTTTTGTGTCATTTGCCCTTAAATAAAAAACAAGTGTGTGTATGTTTGATCAATGCAAGCATGTCCAAAGTTCAAAAATACATCTTCTTTTACTTCTACTCCCTTTGTCCCATTTTACTTATCCACTATTGACTTTTGTAGTCTTTGTTATTCAACTTTGACCATAAATTATTAATTTTATGTTATATAATACTTTATAAAAATTATACTAATGAGAATACATTTAAAACTCAATTCATTCATATATTTAGCATCAACTATTGTATAACATAAAAAAATAATTTAAAGTCAAAGCTAAAAAAAAACTTCAAAAATCAATAGTGGAGAAGTAAATTGGGATAGAGGGAGTAATGTATTAGAATGATCTATTATTTTGTTTAGACAACCAATGTTTAACCAAAATAATGTCATGACATGATTTAGAGACCTTGTTGAAACTTTTATTAAAGTAAAGTGTTGAAAATATTGTGATGACACATTTTAACACTTGGACTAGAAACATGATAATTATGTCAAGCAAATTTTAATAGCTTTGACAAACGTACTTAACTCTCAATCCTAAGTGAGTTATTATGCTTAATAAGGTTTACAAGATGTTTATATAGCATTTGTAAACGAAGCGATTTATACTTATATGCCATGCAAAACCAATGTCATAACTTACTACAAGAAATTTAGCATAAGTCCCATTAATGCACAATCATGAAAATTAATAACGAGTAAACAACGTACATGTTATAGTTATACTTATGTTATTAGTTTTAAAGAACACAATCTACAAATTGCAATAATCACTTAATAATACTTACTAATTAAGACAAAAAGAAACACACATAATCATTTAACATAACACCCAAAAATACTTGTCGTCGTTTTGTGTATTAGATACAATAATGTATACATAGCTCGATTTTATTTAAAAATAAATTAGTTTCATCTCCATTTCAAAAATTAATCATGTTCGATATTTTGAAAAAAATACACTAATTTTCAAAGACATGTCGACTAGAAATGCCTGACTCGAAAAGAAAAGATAAAATACAAGTTTTGCGTTAAGACGAAACTTAACGTTTTGGAGATTCTGTAGTATTTTGAGTTTTTGACTTACTTAAGTTTAGAAGTAAGACTTCAAAGTATTTTTGTATGAAAGTAGACTTAATTATCATTAAAATGGCAGGTGGCACGACTCATACGGACTTACAGTTGATTTTATATGAGTCGAAATTCATCAAAATCTGTTGAAACAGACAGACGGTCCGATGGTCCCTTTAAATATAAGGGGACCGTCTGTGACAAATAAAGGGACCGTCTGCTGTTCCATATTCATCTTTTGTACAGACTCATTTAGTGACTTGTCAGAAAGGCGTAAAACTTAATAAGCTTGATACCGACCATATAACATATCTATTAGACATTATTCTTACTTAGAAAAACACTTACAAAAATAATTTTTAACAACACTAGGAGTTATTACAAACGCTTCTTTTAATTACGTATCTTTTCGTAATTTGTTCTAAAAACGTATATCGACGCCTACAAACTCTTTTAAGAAAACTTTCTTTCAAGCTAGTATACAAAGCATATTTAACTACAAAACTAGTAAGTATTAAGCAACGAAACACTTTTCATATTTAATACTCCTTCATGGGTAATTCGTTGCATGGATCGTATTCAATTTTAAAACCATTTGTTTTAAAAATTAGAGAGACGTGGCTCTGATACCAATTGTGGAATACTTAAAGGGGGTGAATACGTTTCCATTAAAAAATTAAATCTTTTATATCAAATTACCTACAAGTGAGACGCAATATGTGAAGTGTCAATCTATAACAACTAGAGCATGTCATAAGCACAACCACAATATTAACTTCATTCTACGACATAATCATAATCCACATAATATAAACAATAATTCACACAAACATAGACACAATGCAAATATAAAAGTAAAGTGATACATGCAAATAAAGATGCAAAAGAAAGATAAAAAGAAAGAGTAATCTGGACACGGTGATTTATAGTGGTTCGGTCACGAAGCTCATCTTCTCCCTACTCCACTCCCCGAGTACGCAACTCGAGAGTTACTTCACTAGTCAACAAGTTCACTTCACGACGAAGAAAACCTTACAACGTCGCTTACATTATTTTTTGACACTAAGCTAGATGTCGAGTTCTTCTTCGGGTATAACCAAACACGTTATGTTTTGTGGCCCAACATAACAAACTTTGTGTTTTAAGGCCTAAACACATAAAGCATCTAATCTCCTATCTAAGTGATGATGATACAAAGTGAGATCTAAGACATAATAGTCAAATAGATATAAGTGCCTAATCAGAAACATCAAGAACTCTAAGCTTGATATGGATAAACTTCTTTAGACAAGAAGACTTGAATGTATGAAGATAACAAGAGCACTAATCTTGTTTGTTGTGGATCTTCATATGTATGCGCTTGTGGTGGATGAGGATGACAAGATCATTAAGCTCGCAAGAATGAATCATCAAGTAAAAATATGCTTACAACAAATGAGAGTTACAAACATTATGATCAAGGGTTAATTGTGGTTTTAAGGGTGTGAAAATATGTGCTAAACTAGAGAGAAAAAATGACCTAAATGTGTGAAAAAATCGGTTCATGAAGTGAGAAAAAGAGCCACTATTTATAGACAAAAATCCGACTATTACAGCACGAAGGTCCCTTAAATACTTAAGGGGCCATCACCTTTAAAGGGTCTGTCACCCTATTTAAGGTACCGTCTGGTGTAATCTGCGTTAAGATGTTCTTTTTTTGTCTTTTAGTGGTAAAGTGAAAAACTGGTGAAGGTTTGTCTAGTTTGAGGGGGATTTAAATTTTAAATTTTATTCTTTTTAAAACAATTTTTATATGATAAAAAATAATTTGTCTAATTATTTTTGTAAAAAATGTTTTGTCACAGTAAAAATATAATATGTAAAAATGCAATATGTAAAAATATAAAGTGTATGAAAAAATATTTCTTAAATCATAAATCAAGTTTACGTCAAGTGAAAACTTATGTCTAAATAAAAATGTTTACGTTAACTTTAACGTAGTGACACCAAAATATTATTTAGACATTTTCTATGATTTGATCATAATGCAATATAACAAACATATGCAAACCTGTGTTGAATCATATTTGAGACGTCGCGAGAAGTTTATGAATGTATTTGCTGATGATTCATGGTATCGAGTAGCTTACGCACTTTACGTTATGTATTACAAGTTACAAGTTTGTCATCACCAAAACACAAAAGGAATGTATAGATTAAATATCATAATATTTACACTAACATAAACTTTGAAAGACCGACAACCATGTCTTGTTTTACAAGTTGGTTGATGATAGAGAAGTTTAAGTGTGAGAAACGTCGATGCCATAACCTTGATTTTGTTGATGAGGCCTTAGACATTAAGCAAACGGGAGATGAAGCTTCTATGTTGAAAATGGAGATAGTGTACAAATTAGATTCACGTGAGCTGGACAAAAGATAGTGTCCTTCTAGATTCTGACTATAACAAGTCTTTGAACAGAAAGCAACTTAAAGATCTCCATCGAAGAATTGTCCTTCAGAAAATAGGTTGTGGCCAAGTCCTGCAACCTAATAAACATGACAAATCGTGATATTTCGTGAACATAGTGTCCATGTCTAGTGATCACAGCAAAGTGATCATTTCTGAAGCAGACAGTACCCATGAACTTCTCAACGAATTTTTTCAACAGTTTAAGGTTCTTTGTCATGTGCTTTGAACACCCGCTATCTACGATCCATAAACATAGTTGTATCACTTGCAAGACATGAAGCAGACAAAGATGGAAGAGTGGAAAGTTTGGTTGTTTGTTTGGGAACCGGTGTTTTAGAGTGATTTTCACTATTGGTATTATTTTTAAAAGCACCCGGACTCATTGTCTCAGCTTTAGCTTCGGGTATCTAACTAAAATTGTTTGTTTGTTCAAACCATCTTTGCCATTACCTACTTGTTTGAGCTTTTTCCTTCATGTATTTACTAGGCGTGCTAGCTTTTGTAGATTTTGGAGATTTTAATGTCGAGCTAGTGGCCATATCTTTTGTATTCACAGGGGTATTAGCAGCTAAACTAGCTGTCGCAGCTATGGGAGTAGCATTTACAAACCTAGTTTTCGCAACTAACTAGGAAGTAAATAAGGCTATCCTAGCTTTAGACTTCATAGAAATCACATGCTTCGCAACACATTTATCATGACAATGATCAAACACATATTTTTCACAAGAAACACACATTACATCACTAGATTCGCATGAAGTGTTCACGATCTTAATAATCTCTGAATCTATTTTACGATTACATGAATTTGTCTTAACATTCAAAAGAGATGAAAGATGTTTTTCATTGACTCTCCTAATATTATCTCCAACTCTTTTTGACGATTTAGAACTGCTTCTACTAGTAGTGTTATACATGACACTAATCTTCTCATCAGGGCTCTTACATTTTGGCCTGCTAACACTAAAAGAACCTTCTAAGCCTGTGGAAGTCAAAACACTCTCATTAGTTTTCTTTTGTTTTTCTCGTGTATCTTGTAAGTTGTCCTTGTACATCCCTGGTTTTATGACATTTATGTTATTGAAAATTTCTTTCTTTTTCTGAGGTAAAGTCTGTAAAGTGACTGGTTTTGTCATAACTTGTTTCTGAACAGTCTTAGGAACCAACTTAGCTTTTTGAACTAAAAGTTTGTTAAACGGTGTAACACAAATAAATTATTCTTGAGCTGCTGGTTTGTCAAACTTAGTATTTACAGACTGTCCTTTATTAACTTTTTTCAACTTTTCTTTTAACTCAGAAATTGTTATCAAAATATCTTTATTTTTAGCACACACATCCCTCTATGCATACGTCTTTTTATTAACATTCTCAATTAATTCATGTATTTCTTTTTGGTGTTGAATCCGTGTCTTTTTAATGGAATCAAAAAGCATTTGATATTCAAGTTTTACATTCTCATTTTCTTTGATTAAGGACTTAACTTGAAATTGTAAAGACACGTTCTCATCATCCAACTTATTCACCTTTGATATCCAAGAGTTTTCAAAAACATCTTTTTCTTTCTTGTGTTGTAAATGTGATTCAAAAGCAATGCTTTGTGCTTGACATCTCTGAAAATCTTTTTCAAGAATTTTGATACAATTTAGCGAACTCTCTTGGACATCATTGGATTCTTTCAAACTTTTCTAATTCTCTTTCCTCATGTTTTCATTCTCATTTTCCACATATAAATGCGTTACCAAATTCTTAAAGTTTTGAGCTAAGGTTATGTCCAATAGTCGACCATGAGCATTATCAAAAATATCATTCTTTTTTAAAGTTTCATCAAGCTCACTTCCATTGAATCAAAATATCAATCATCTCTTTTACTTCTCTTGTAAACTCATTTTGAAAACCATTAACACATTGTTGTAAGTGATCATTAATCGGTTTCATCTCTTTATAAGAATACTTTCGAGTTTCTTTCTCATGACCATAAGCAAATTCAAACTGTTTATCGATGTTTTCTCTTTAATCACTCTATCAAAACGTTTAACATCATATTCAAGTGAATTAAAATATGGTTTGACGAGGCTTTGTTTTAGCATTTTTGGTAGAGGTGAATCTGACTTTTTGACACTTTCTGACATCAGAATTTCAGAAGGTGTTACATTAGAAGTAGAAGCTTCTGAAAAATATTGTTGTTCAAGAGAAAGTTCTGTTTTAGGAACAAATGTTTCATAAAGACTATTTAACTTTGCATAATCAATTAGAAACATTGTTACTTTTTTCTTTTGAACTTCATCATCATTTTGTTTTTTTTTCAATTTTAATCGACTCTTTTCAGCATCCTTAAGAATTTCCTCTGAATCATGAACATGAACATTCACTTTATTATCACTAAGAGATCCAAGACTATACAACTTTGGAGTTTGTGCAATTGCTTTCTGAAGACGACAAGGATTTTTGTACCCCAAACCAGTTTTCAGACTCGGATCGTAAAAAGAATTTGGCTTAAGACCAAGCATATGAATTGTTTAAAGATAGTGATCCATTTTATAAAAAATTCCCTCATGATCTTTAAGTTTTGCTTCAAGTCAAATAATATCATCAAGATACTTTTCCTCTTATTTTTTAAAATTTTCTTTCAAAGACTCCCGTTCTTGTCGAATAAGCGAAATATTATTGATTTGAATTGAACTTTGAGTTGTCAAATCATGTTTTTCCTTTTCAAAATCCTCATTTTTCTGCTTCTCAACAATAAATTGAGTTTGATTTGATCCTTCAATTTCTTTTCATGATTTAAAGCCTCATTATATGCAGTTTTATAATCATACTTGTTTTCTGGTTTGTTTTCAAAAAACCAAACCCGTTCCTTGTATGTCTCAAGCTCCTTAGTTAGCAATGCGTTGTCCTTTTAACTTCTGTGCTAACCTTTTGAGTTTTAGCATATTCAATATGCACATTTATAAGCAATGATTCAAGTTTAGCATGTTGTTGATCATGAACATGGTTATCTTGTTCAACATTATCACTATTAACACCCTCATCTGGAACATCAATTATGATATTAATATCAATTTGATCATCATCATATGTTGGTTTAATAGTTTCCTGTTGCTCATGATGACTTTGTTCATGATCTTTATTAGAGAATAATCCTTTAAGGAAACTAGATGAAGTATCTTGTACATCATCCACAAAATCTAAGTCATATGATGGTTCATCATCTGAGACATTTGCAACCGCCTGAATGTGAGCCATCATGATGCATGAAGCGTTAAGTTCTTGCAATTCCTCATCCTCAAGAATATCAGCTAGAAAAAAATCATTATGTTCCCATATCTAAATGAACTCCTGCTTCTTCTTATTTGGATAAAAGCATTTGCTGTTTAAAGTAGTTAGAATCTCGAACATTTGGTTTCGCACACTCTCTAGCATAATGACCCTTCTTATTGCAATTGTAACACTGAACCATAGGAGTATGTCCTAAATTAGCAGGTGTCCTTGGCACTCTCTGAACATTTGCAGTGTTTTCATTAGCCTTCTACACATAAGCAGCAGTTCCTGAACTCCTAACATTACGACATGTATTTCTCCATGTACTATCAACATTCCCCACATTCTTTGTTTAAACATCAACCCGACAGTCTTGAACATAAGCCTGGTTGCGAGTATTGGAAGAGGTTATGAGACGACTGTTTGTTGGTGTAGAATAATGTTTTGTGATAGCACGTGCGAGAAGCATCATGGCAGTTGTCAATTTATCCTCCTGATCATCACACTGTGTATCTTATTGATAAACATATGATTGCGTGTCATCGTCAAATTCATTCATAGAAGGAGGATGTGTCACATAATAAGTTGGTGATGAACAAGAGTAAGATGGACTAGCATATGTATCTGCAACAAGTGCGAGAGGATCATGTACTTTAGCAGCTCGTTTTGCTTTTAAAGCATTCACATTCACTTCGTTTTGCTTGAGAAATTCATACAGAAGATCATATTCAACCGAATGGAGTTTGTGCATTATTCGAACCATCGTGACATAATTACTCCATTTTGGCCGAAGTGAGTTAAGAAACTTTGTGTTAATAGCAATTTGATTTGGTAAAACCTCATGACGATCCATGTCATTCATTAGCCTAGAAAAGCGTTCATAAAATGATTTAATATATTCCTCAGCCATAGAGGTAAACTTATCAAACTCACTGCTCAGACGTGAATCTCTTTCTTGTTTACTCAAATCAGTCCCTTGTATCAACCGTCTCACGTGATTCCAAATTGCCTGGACAGTTTTGCACACATCAACAGAGTTATATATGTCATTCGACATTCCTAGATGTATAAGATTCATTGCATCAATATCTGCCTCAAATCGTGGCATATCATCACCCGTAAGATCTTCTTATTTTTGCAATCGTTTATGAGGTTGAACTATAAGATCACCCATAAGATTCCTTGGGTAATTCATTTCTTGCATTTGATACCGACGATTGGCAATTAAATCTTTTAGCATTTTTCCATAAGCTTTTTTACTATCAATGTACCTCATAAAACGACTTGCCTACGGTACATAACTTCTCTTTTCAAGCATCGACGGACGATTTTCTGAACTAGCGTCCGCAAGTGATTGCTGATGAGAATTTGTGATTTTGAAACTTCTTGTGTGTAAAACAATATAGTATGGATCTTATGTAGGCAAAAATGAGTGTTATTGAGAAATTAATCATAATGATATACAAGCATTTTAAGAATACAACAGTTCACTAATGCTCTCAACTTTGATTATCAACTTGTAAAACAAACTAATAATCTTAATCAATTTTGAAAGACCAATTGAATTTTAGAAGCCCAATCAAAATTGAAATATCAATAGAATTTAGAAGCCTAATCCAATTTAGAAGCCCAATCGAAATTGAAATGTCAATCGAATTTAGAAGCCCAATCTAATTTCAAGTATCAATCGAATTTGAAAACCCAATCGAAATTACTAAGCCCAATCAAAGTTCAACAACACAATCGAATTTAAGAACCAATTAAATTTCAGAATCCAGTCGAATCTCAAACCAATCGAATTTGCAAAGCTCAACAAAAATTACCAAGCCCAATCGAAATTCAACAAACACGATAGAAATTAAGAACCAATTGAATTTGATATCCTAAGTACCAATCGAATTCTAGTAAGCCAATTGAATTTCAGTGAGCCAATCGAATTTATACATACCAATCGAATTTCAAAATTCGTTTAAAACTATTTTTCCAGTCGTATTTCACTCAAACTCTGACAACATAGTTTTCCAATCGAATTTCACCCAAACTCGGACAAAACGATTTTCTAATCAAAATTTACTCAAATCGGATAAACAATTTTCAATCAAATTTCACTCAAATTATTATTCCTGCCATTTTATCAAAAGTTTAAGCTTTTTAAAGGTATATAATTGATCGAATTTATCTAAAACACACTTTTTACTACAAAATCACAACTACAACCAATCCAAATCCAACTAAATTTACACAAATTTGATCACAAAGCGCAATACATAATCGAATCACTAGCAAATCTAACCTAATTTTCACAAATTCGATCATAAAACACAACCGTATCCAATCACGTCATCACTAAATCAAATCCAAACTTCTTATTAAGCTTTTAAACCAAAATACGAACGAACCGTAACTAGATATCACAACAACGATCACTCTTAATCCTCTATTGGCGAATGATACCACTTGTTAGGTCACTTAAGTAATTGTATCACACATTTAGGAAGGTTAAGCATGTAGAGATTTAGAAGAAAGATAAGATGAAATGAAGTGAAAATGTTATTAGAGAGAAAGAATGAAGAAAGGTTACAAGATTGTGTGTTTTTACTTACCCCCCTTCTAAGTAAAGGAGGTTTATATAGTGTTGACTAAACACTATTTATTCTCTCTAATTACTAAGCTTGATGGGCTAAACTTTATTATTGGGCCCATTAAGACTAATTACAATATTTATAAACTAAAACATACTAAATAATATAAGACCACTTATTACAAAATAATCAAAACTTTTTCTTATTCCTACCATCAGGTATTCCAAGGTTGCTTTGGCAGATTCACAGTTGATGATCGAGTCCACAAGCTCACCCGATAGAGATGAAATAATAAGACTTTTCAGGCGCTGATCATGATTAGTTATTGATGTATCTCGTGACTACTAGTTTTAAATTTATAACACGAATTACCGGGTAAAGCTAAGAACACATATGCAAGTATAACCCTTTTATATGTAGCTAGTTTGTTATGGTAAACCGAGGTCGTTCACTAGGATTTGGGTGTTTTTAATTGTGAAGAGTCTATGTAACAGGTAACAATACGAGAGTGGTAAAATGGTTGTCACGTCCCACAATACCATATAAGCAACAAATAACACGAAGATGATGGTTAAGCAAATTCAATAAGTAAAAGACAACACTTGTTTGGATTATTTCATAATACTTGGATTGTTTATATGAAGATGGTTTTGTCAAATTTGTGAAGTCTAAAGAATCGTTGTAAGCTCAGATTGTTTAGATCTTTATCTAGGATTAATAACATTGAACATAGAATAATGCATAGCGGAAATAGCATAATGAACAAAGTTATTTCAACAAGGTTTTTCATTCATATTATTCACTATTCGCCCCAATTCTTGATGATCAATTCTAGAACGATTACTCTAACTAGTAGCAGGATCAATGACACATTAACCTTGGGGCTACACAACAAACTCTAGGCATCTACATTAATGAACTCACGCCTAGACACACTAATAAGTGTAAAATACACATATTCGTTAACACCAAAAATGACCCTAAATGACTAAAAACATACTTAAAATGGCAAAAATATACTTGTTTTTGTGTTTTGTGTGTGCAGGTACGGATAAGACAAAAATCACAAGAAAACTGTCAAAAACGGGCAAACGCGGACACAAGAACGGAAGGGTGTGCAAGAGCACAAAAGAAACCAAGGATTCAAAGCCAAAGCCAAGAAAAGTCAACTCTTAGTCAACCCTGGGTCACAGAAGTCAACCACAAAAAGACAAAACCCTAAAAAGTTCCAATATAGTCCCTAAAGTTTCAAAAGTTGCACAAATAATCCCTAAAGCCTAATGGGCCCTTAATTACCCTTTATAACCCTACCCGGATCCCAAGCCCATAACAAAAGCCCAAAATCCTTTGCCCATTACCATTTTAATATAACTCCAGGGACCAAAATTGCCAAAAGTGAAAGTTTATTACACTTTGGTTATCATTGCACTTATATTTCAAAAACCACAAGGACCCAAATTGCAATTATCCCAATAAATCACCAATATAACACTTACTAACCCAAACTTTCCAACGACTTGAATTACCCTCCTTTGACGCTCTAATAAGAATAATGATTCCTAAGCAATATTAATCTAAACTAGCAGTAGTATATATATGACTAGCATTAGTAAAACCTTCATCTCAGATGATGCATGTAAATGGTTAATACTTTCAATTAAACAATAAGCTTCCCCTGAAACACATATGTTAAACCATGTTTTGAATCTTCAATTCTGCCAAGCTATATGTAATGATCACTGATGAAGAAAAACTAAGTATCACGACTTGTGCTGATGTAAGAATAACCAAACTTGTGATCTTATATCTTGTACTATCCACGTGATCGTCAAAACCTCATACCAAGACCACAAGTATAAGTAGATCGCAATCCTTGGACAAAAATCCTCATATTCTATGAGACTCTCGAGCACATCAATGTAACTCCTTATAGTGATATAGTAAATGTGAGCATTGGAGCACCATAAGTTTGTTAATCATCACCTTTTCTCGATTTGTCAAGTCTTCGTCACATACGTTTCTAAGCATACGAACAAGTTTATCATTCAAAGTGAAAACACCCACTTTGAGATATGATAAGAACACGTATCCGAAAAACTCCACTTCAACTTCAAATAAGTAATAAATAATCCTCTTCATAATCAATTAAACCAATAAAATACGAGCCTTTAAATCTGTTAAGAACATGTAAACCGAATCCAAAAACAATCTGTTAGCTTCCCCTTAAACGAAGCATCATGTTCAATCTGAGATCCAAACCATATGTGTGTCATCCGATATCTGCTAAAACTGGCAGTACAAACTCTCTATGCCAGCAGTACAAAGTATGAACGAACAGTACAAACCTTTTTAACATACTACTGTTGTAAACAACCAAGCTGCAGTGTAACAAATAACAAGTAGCATTAACATCTCATACTTGGCAACTTTCAACACTCCAAACGAGCAATATAAACATTTAAAAGGAGCAGTACTAAAAATTCAACAAGCAGTACTAATTTACTCCTTCCTCCTATGCTTAGCAACGCTTTATCTGTCATAAAATTGTCACTAATTCGTCGCTAATCTGCATTCTCCTTCCTTCCCATTGACTTTTAGCGAGGGACATTATCCGTCTTTAATTTGTCATAATGTGTATTCTCCTTCCTCCCATATTATTTAGTGACACTTTATCTGTTACTAAACTGTCGCTAATATGTCACTTTGGCAGCAGTAGTAACGAGAAAACATGGCAGTACAAATGGTAAAGAAGCAGTACTAACGTTTTCTTATGGCAGTATTAACCATATACCAAGCAGTACTAAGTCTGAACACGTTGGCAGTAGTAAGTGGTAACAAGCAGTATAAACGCTAATGAGCAGTACCATTGGAAATATTATGCTATTCAAATCAAAACAAGTACATATACTCCTTTTTGTTGGTAACTTCAGTCACTAACGTTTTCCACCAGTAATGTTACACGAATCACACAATAAACTTACTTGTATGCTCAGTAACCCTTAGTGTTCTATGATTTCTCACTGTAACCTCACTTTGTCAACAAAATAAAGTTTATATTCTTTCCAGTAGCCACTCATACAGCTTCGACACGATCATGCGTTCAATCGATAAACAAGTATCTAAACCCTAGATAATTTAGAACTTGTACCTAATGTGCTTCTCCTGAATTAATCACACATCTCTTAGGGTTTTGTAATAAACCCTAACTTTATGTCACACATATGTAATGACCAAGACGCATATGAATCCATAACATACCAAGCTGCTTCTTTGTTTCTTCATTGAATTAGAGTTTATGAAAAACCCTAATTTACATTCATTCCCACCAACTGCTAATGATTCTTTTCATAGAATAAGTTCCAAAGAACTCTTGAATTATGTAACCAAGAACCAAAATCAGCAACAATCTTGTTCGTCATCGAACCAATCATCAAACAATTGTGAACAAACTTCCTGTTATATCAAATTAGGGTTGCTGAAAAACCCTAATATCACCAGATTTGACATGATAACCAGATTAGGAAAATTCGATACCTCTTTTCTTTCATTAGAGTGCGACACCAAAAACGCTTGTAGCATCCTAGAATCACGGTGCCTCATGGCTCTGATACTAATTGTGAAGTTAAAGATTCGTTGTAAGCTCGATTGTTTAGTTCCTTTTAAATCTAGGATTAATAACATTGAACATAGAATAATGCATAGCGGAAATAGCATAATGAACAAAGTTATTTCAACAAGGTTTATCATTCATATTTTTCACTATTCGCCCCAATTCTACCTTGATCAATGGGTACTAGAAAGTTGTTATCTCAAACTATTACAAGAATCAATGTCTTGAGGCTAAACCAACCAAACCCTAGGCGTCCACAATGAGACTTGACGCCTAAAACACACACACACACACACTTTTCCTGATGTTCACATCTTGACACATACTAAACCTACACGACTGGTCCTCCTTTTATAACATAAGGAGTCCAAGTTTACAAAAGATAAGAATTAGAAAAACAAATAAATCTTTTAAACTTTAAGCTTTATCTTCTAAATCTTCTATCTAATAAGGGAGATCTTTTAGAACGTTAAAATCTTCCATCTTTTGAAGAATTCCTCCTTTGCCTTTAAGTCATTTTGTTTCATTCTTTTATTTACTTTTGTTTCATCAAATCAAGAATCCCAACAAAATTGATTAAAAGTTAAGAATATGATGGTGACAAAATCCAAATCTTTGATTCTAAAGCATATAACCCCCGCGTATGATCACAAGACAATAAAATCAAACATTAAGACAAATCAACCAATTCACGATTATGTTTATTTAAGAAGTTTGATTCGCGGTTCGTTTCACAAACTTGTTAACAATCACACCTGAGTTTCTTTTCATAATCAAGCCACTAAAGAAATGGTCAATACAATAGACAATCATCCATAGACAAAATGATTATAACTAGTTGAATGATGAAAACCCTTTTGACCTATGAATCCACCAACAACTAACCCAACATGATAAGCAAATGAACAAAAATCAAGCACAAATGGATCTTAAACATAACATGAAATTGATCAAAACCATAATCAAACATAAACAATCCTCATATGATAAACATCATCCAAACAAGTGTATAAAGAACTACTCCATAACTATTTCAACAAAAACCAAAGGTTCAACAATCATATCATTCATAAACATTCTGGAAATATAAAAGTAGATTTCCAAAGTATGATTACAATAGGTAATGAAAGGATTTAGAGCAACCCTTAAGCCTCCAATCAACTATACGCTTTGTACCAAGCCGAAAAATGATACCCAAGACCTTCTTCAATGAGATTTGAGCCCTTTTCTAGAAATGGCAGAGATGTGTGGTCTTTTGGGAGAGAAATATGAGTGGAAATTCATCCTCAAGGGTGGAGGATAAGTTGGGATGTTTAGAAGAGAGAATGATGATTTGGTGATGAAAAACAATGGTTAAGGGTCCTATTTATACTAGTGTCAAGCCCTTGGGGTATTAAATGTTTTCTTGGGGCCAAAGGGTTGTCAAATGCCTGGGATAATGATTCTAGAGCCTTCTTGATCATTCCTAAGTGATTAGGGATCAAAACAAGCATTAGAAATTAACTTGGAGAAGTTAACAAAATCCAGTCAGGCGGCTAGATTTTGAGCCTGGCGGCTCGTGGCGGGATTTTCATCCAGTCGGGTGGCTCATTGCCCCTACTGGGCGGCTGGCCACAAATTTCAGCACACACTTTTCTTGTTTTTGCGTTTAAGCTACCTGGTTGCGTGGAATTCGACCGTTAGTCTTTATACTTGAACATAACTTCATTTAAGCTTTATCTTGGGCCTTAGAAGCTTGTATGTTTGACTCTTTTGCTCTTGAAAATATTCCCAAACTTGATCTATACGAGGGATTCTTCGTACATGCACATATCTTCGTTTTTCTCTCTTTTCTTGGTCTTTGCTTCCCTTCTTTATCTTGGCTAGCTACAAACATATAAATCTAAATTTGTGTAATATTAGTAGCAAATGCGTATTAAATTAACCAAATAACATGTATAAAAACCATGATAACGCTCCTAAAAACATACTCAATTTGAGCGTTATCAAATTCCCCCACACTTAAACTTTGCTTGCCCTAAAGCATATCTAGAATTAAAGAATATAAAATCTACATGGTACATGAGAATGATTATAAAATTGCGATGCAAATCTACCAAGTACAAGTACGAGATAAGATTCATCGTTTTAAGCTTTTTGTGAAAACCCAAGATGTTTGACAATACCCAAAGGTTTTCTTGCTTTATTAACATTTCTGAGCACCTTACGAAAAAGGAATGAAGTATAATTCACTCAACACTCATTTATTTAGGTGGTGGAGTATATAATAGAAATCACACTCATAGCTCATTCGTGACCAAATTTATTACCATAGACTTGTACAAGAAATAAAACAAAACTGATGGGGCGTAAGCACCAAGTGTACACATCTAAAGAGGGCTTTTATTGGGTTGTAACGTTAGACTTCAGGTTAATAAAAGGTATGGATAAGGCATGGAATATTTTCTTAGAGGTTGTATCATGAACATACAATTCAAAAGTCTAAGTCCCAATGCTGCTAGTTACCAATTAAACCGCAAACCTAAAAATGATTATAGTTACAAACTTTCTTCAATCACATATTAATCACCACATATATATCACGTCTTAGTACATTGTATAATCGATATCCAAATATACTTTATCTTCCTTCATCTTCATTATAAAATAACACATTGGCTATAATTGTCATCACTTTTTTTTTTACTTTTTTTTCGATGACTTATTCATATATTTTTTTTTATTTTTTTCATTTCTTTTTCATCCTCTTTTTTTAATCATTTTTTTAACAACTCCTCCACACTTCGCATAAACATACACCACAAAAATACAAATAAGAAGCGGGCCCTCTCCATCTTTGTCGGAATGACACATATAAACGCCGAAGTGTGGTATAACTATCAATCATAAAAAACAATCCAACATACCAAGCAACTAGCAACCTACCGTTTAGACTTTAACAAGGGGTTAGGCTAAGGTTTAAAGTTAAATATATATACTTTTTTAGTGGATGTAACAAAAATGAAAAGAATGGCTCGAAGGGTGTTCTAAGGGTATCTAGTACTAAAAATGAGTGCTAACAAAAGGGTTAATATGGGTGGTTAGCTAATCAGTGTAACTAGCTAAAAATAAAATGTAAACGGAAAAGGGCTATTTGGGTTAAAATCCTAAGGTGCCTCATTGTCACGCATATACACTTATATCACACGAGTGTGATCTCATTGCGGTCAGGTAATGATTTACAAGCACAAGTTCTATGATAAATAAAATTACCGACACATTCATAGCAAAAAAGATCGAGCAGAAAAGATGTATGCTATATATGAAGTAGGCTCAAATTCTTACAATTTAATGAAAGGGCTATAATATGCGCTAGCAAATGTTATCGATCCTAGAATAGATTTGCAATATTAACCGGGACACATCTGAAATTTTTCAAAAATTACAGCATTTCACCGGTGGATTGATCCAGTTATTCTAATATATTAACCTAAAAGCGTGAAAACAACTAGATCACAAGGGCAATAAAGTATACACAAATTTTAAATTGGCCCAAAAATAGGAAAATTTAAAATCGGTCTCGTTTTCTCAATTTACCCCCCCACACTTAAGTTTTGCATTATCGTCAATGTGAAAAATAAACTTCAAAGTATGTAAAAATAGGGAAAATAAATAATAGTTTAAGAGAAACGAAACTCTTCGAGAAAAGTAATCGCGATCGAACTCCGTATGATAAATGCTACGCAACAGCTAGCATAAGCGTATGAGATCAATCGATTTCTTCTCTAAGCATCCTCCTCCATCACCTACTGCAATTATTCAAACAAAACAAAACAAACGAAATGCAAGCAATAATAATATATTAAACACTACGAGCAAGTAACACCCCCACACTTAAGATTTGACAAGTTGAAAAACAATTTTCTTAAAGGGTGTACATGTTTATTCAAAATAGAAAATAAAATAAACAAACAATTAAAAGCTCGGGTTGCCTCCCGAGAAGCGCTTAATTTATTTCTGAGTCATTAGCTAGACTGTTCCCCAGGATTTAGGATTCTTTGATGATGCGGTTCAAGTGGGAAATTTCAGTTGGGTGCCATAGATAGTGATAAACTTATTTGTTGTAAGAAATCACTTTTTCATTTAGATTCCACTCTTTGTTAGGTTCCTTTGGCAGTCCCATGTCATCCTTCTTAATTTCCTTCTTTGTCAACACTCTAATTCCAATGCCATCGATCGAGTTTAACTCCTTATCACCAACATGATTCAGCAATACAGCGTCTGCAAACGTCTTCACATTCGTGTATGGGATATGCACGGTGCAATCCTTAAGAAAAGGTGATATGGTTGAGAGTTAGAATTAATTTGGTTTGGGTTTGGCATGGTTGGAATAGGCTTGATTTTATCCTCCTCAATAAATGCAACATCACCGTTATTGTTCTCGTTTCGGATAGAGGGTGATTTATAGAAAAAATTATATGTTAGTTTGGTATTTGTGGTACGAGGAAAAGATTCAGAAGGCTGGATTTTCTCAAGATACTCAAATTGCCTCTCCAAGTTTTGGATTATCCCTTGATGGTTTCTTAATCCTTGATTGATTCGATTCTCCAATTCAACCACCTGGTTTTTTATATCCTCATTCGCTTCCATTTGCCTAGTCATCCACTCTCTCATCATCTCCTCCGTTAAGGTTTTAGGTAATTTGAAATATTGTGATGCATGTGGCATTCTCTTTTGTGGCTGATATCGAGGATAGTTACGGCTTTGGTAGGAGTACTAATTTCTGGAGTTTCAGTCATGATATCCCTAGTGATATTTTTGAATGTCATTCGCTTACATGAGATCACACATTGGCGTGTAATCGTTCATGTAGATTTGTGAAGCGTGGTTGTCTTTATGACCGTCTTGCATCTCTTTGAGCTCTTTCCTTATCATCAGGAATCCAGAATCAATTTTTGTAGCAAAAGCTTCAAATTTATCCATTAAAATGGCGTGATCATCATTGTTGTTGCTTCCACCAATGGAAGAAATGGTTTTTGGTTTGGGGCTTTAAGAATCATCCGAGAAATCGAGTTTGAGAAGGACCTTGTCCTTGAGGATTTTGAAAGCTTCGTTCGAAGTATTGTACAGGAATATTCCTCCAGCATCAAGAATTCATTGAGTTGGATCGTCTAAACCACTATAGAATATTTGAATTATCGCTCCTTTGGTTAGACCATGTCCGTAACAAGCGCGAATCATTTCTTTTAAACTGGGCCAAGCTTCGACGAGAGTTTCGTGAGCAAGTTGGTGAAAGCTATGAATTTCATTTAGGAGACGTTTAAACTTTACGGGAGAAAAGTATTGGCTTATAAAAGCTTCTCTTATTTCGTTCCATGAAGTAATAGTTCCTTTATCTAATGCATTCAACCAAATCTTAGCTTCTTCGGATAACGAGAAAGGAAATGTCCTCAACATAACTGCTTCCTCTTGATTTTCACCATATTGAAAATGTTAACAAGCTTGGATTCGGGTTTGACAAGGATTTATCAAGAAAACATAATTAGGTTTTTCTTGATTAGGGTTTGGATTTTGGAAGCTTGGTTAGGGTTTATATCTTGTGTTCATAATCCTACGCATCTACTTTAAGGTCTATTTAAAGTATTCAATATTTATTTATTCATTTTCTTTTATATTCATAATTGTTATATATGTTAGTCACCACCTAGATTCATTTTTGTGTTATATAAAGTATCTAGGATCTTATTAGATTTGAATTTTAGATTGTATATAGTAAAATGATACTTGAAATAAAGGGACATGCTTAGTAAAAGTTTTAAATAAATTATGTGAATGATTTACAAATTAAATGGTGTTGAAAGTTTATTTACAAACTTAAGTATCAAAGATCACAAGGACATGGATTTTGCATTTTGAACAAGTGTTTATGGACTATTAAGGACTTATTCTATGTTATGACATATGGTATAAACTTGGTAAAATAATAGTGCAAAGTTCCTAAATAAAAGTAATTATAAAACTTACTTTATTAATCAAAAACCCTAATTAACTTTTATGAACCTACTATTGGAATTCGACATTAAACCCATACATTTTATGTTTTATTAAATTAGTACTCTTCACAAGGATCGTGAGCATGTAAAGAACTCGAAAAACGGATTTATAACGAAAAAGATATGACATTTACAAGTTATACATTTAATTAACGTATAAAAGGGATTTTATAAAAGTTATTTTATACACATACCTACTGTTTCGGATCTGAGTTATAAAAATAAATATTTTATAAACATAGTACTTTTCATGACGAATCCAAGGAAGTAAGAAACTCTAGAAACGGAATTAAAATGAACAAGTTATGATTTAAACAAGTTACGTATAATTAATTTTATAAAAATAGTTTTTATAAACTGTAATGAATAGTTAAAGTTACTGTTCATCAGAGGTTTAATTTTTATAAATATGATATTTTGATAAATTTCCTTAATACGAATCCACGGACATAAAGAAACGTATAAAACGGAGTCAAAACGATAAAGATATGAGGTTTTAAAATCACGCGCACTATTTTTACTTTTATACATTATTTTTATAAAACAATTAAATTAATAATGAAGTATCATTATGTAATTCAATAAAAACATTTAATCATATATGTTAGGAATATTAGCATATTAGTTACTCCTGGTAGAGTAATATTGTCATTACTACTGGTAGCATATTAGTTACTCCTGGTAGAGTAATATTGTCATTACTACTTGTAGCATGTTAGTTACTCCTGGTAGAGTAATATTGTCATTAGTACTGGTAGTACAATAATGGTTACTACTGGTAGTGTTATAGTTAGTCCGGGTAGTACAAATGTAATAGTTAGTTAGGATATGCATGTTTTACAAATGGTACATTAGTAAACGAAAAGTAATATTTTCTTTACGGATACAAATACACATACTTTTATTTAACAAAGCACGAGTTAATTATTAATTTAACTTTTAAAGATTTAATAAAAACTATTAGGTGGTGGTGTAACTATATGACATGTGATGTTTTATTTATATGAAATACATTATACTTATACGACCTATAATTAATTAGGTTGCATTCGGATTGCCGAGACGATTCACTTATTTGATTTAGATAATCAATCATTCACTTACGGTGAGTTCATAGCCCCGCTTTTATACAATTATATTGTTTTACAACTTTAGGTGGAACATGCATCGTTTTACAATTTGTACGCAAGTACCCATTTAAACAAGTACATTTGGCCTAAAGAAGCTAAACCCACTATTCCCCACAATCATGAACCTGTCACTTGCTAGATAGCGAGCATGAATTTAGGAATAGATCTATTTGTGGATTGACATCCCCGATCCGGGTGATACGCTCCCCATTTCGACTGTACTAAATACAACGAATGTATACATGTCGGAACAATTTGGATGTTGCGGGTTTGAACATCTACACGGGCACATTACGTGCATTAAATTGCATACATAGATGTCGAGCTTCGGTGTCATAAGCTTAGTGCACTTCGTAATTACTTTTGAGATGTTGTATGTGTTACATGTCTTACATTGGAAATCTTGCGGTCCTAAATATATACATTTATTAAACGTAGAATTCTCCAATTATTAAGTGATGTTTTAAAGAGTTTATCAGTCAATAAGGTACAAGAAACAAGGATACATTGGTGGTCACCATTTTGGAGTCATTACTTTAAAGATTTGGGTGCATTACATTTTGGGAATATCTGTTATGTCTTAAAATCTTTACTTTTCATGGATGAACAATTTAAGCTTCGGGCTATTGTAACAAACAAGTTATTTAATCCAATGTATCAATTTTAAATGACTCATATAGAGGTCGTTCTCATATCTTGTGCTATTGATCTATGAAGTAACACTCTTATACCTCATCCCCTGTCACCCATTTTGAGGGATTTAAACAATTCGAAATAACAGATGGATGATGCATTCTATCTATGGCTGAAAGCGATTGATAGAATATGATTTGGGTTAGGATTTGGGTACAGATTTCTGGAAATATCGGTCGTAATAATCTTCGTGATATCCTTTTGACGTAACTGGAATTCATGAGGTTCAACACTCGGCAGTCATCCTTCATTAGATTTGTTGGAAATGCGTGGTTTGTCTCTACGACCGTCCGCATCTCTTGAGCTCTTTCCTTATGTTAAATAATTCAAAATCGATTTTTGTGGCGAGAGCTTCGAATTTCTTCGTCAATAATTCATGATCGGGAATGATATTGCTTCCACCGGCGGAAAAAACAGTTTTGGGTTTGCGATCGTTTTGGGAATCATCCGAGAAATCGAGTTTCAAAAGAACCATTGACCTCTGAGAAATTGAAAGCTTCGTGGGAGTATTGGTAAGGGAAGATTCTCCGGCATCGAGAATTCCTAAGTTGATCGTCTAAGACCATGATTAGAAATATTTGAATTATCGTTCCTTTGGTTAGACCGTGTCCATAACAAGTGCGAAGCATTTCTTTCATTCGAAGCCAAGCGTCAACGAGAGTTCCGTGACCGAGTTGGTGAAAGCTATGAATTTCGTTTAGGAGACGTTTAAACTTTGCAAGAGAAAAGTATCGGCTTATAAAAGCTTCTCTCAATTCATTCCATGAAGTAATAGTTCCTTCATCTAATTTATTCATCCAAGTCTTAGCTTCTCCAAATAACGAGAAAGGAAAAGTCCTCAACATAATCGCTTCCTCTTGATTTTCACCGTATTGGAAAAGGTTACTAATCTCAAGAAAATCGGCAACGTGTCGATGAGGATCGGACCGGATTCGCCCATCAAATTGATTCTCCTGAATCATTTGCATGTGGGTACCCTTGAAGAAATTGTTTGGAAAAGGGATTTGAACAATAGCGGAACTAGGTGTTGAAGCAACGGTCGTAGTGCTTGACCACATCGGTTGATCATTGGGGATCAATGACGATAATAGAGGTGGGGAATCGGTGGATTTTAAATTTCTCCATCAATATTTTGATTTTGAATATTTTGATTTTAGATTTTACAGCGAAAACTTCCTCGATGAACGGTTGTTTGACATGAGGTTCAAGTGATTCGATTTCGAGGGGCATGTTTGATGTCTTTTCTGGTTTAGTCCTCTTTTTGATTTTTCGTTTAAACTGGCGAAACGGACTAACGAGATGTTTACCCCAAAAACGTGGGTTTATACAAACCCAAAGCGATTTACAAAACGTCATAGGAAATAAAATAACTTTAACTTAAAAAGAAAAATATTTTTGTATTTTTTATATGATGTAAAAGAAAAATAACTTAACGACTATTATAAAAAATTACTATTATTATTTTTACTATTACTAATACTACGAGAAAAATAAACTAGTTACGACTAACTCCTTTTTTTATTAAAAGACTACTTTTTTGGATTTTTTATAGACTTTTAAGACACGTTTTAAAATAACGACAAATGTATTAAAACAAACCAGTAAATGAAAATGACTTAATTAAAATACTCCTTTTTTTCAATCTAGTAACTAACTAACTTTTTTTTTACTAAACACGCAAACGAAAAATAAAAACAATTAAAAAGAAAAGCACAAACGAATATTGTACCAAATCTATCAAACCAGGCGGTTTGACGAACTTCGGGTTCTAACCACGGGATTTGGGATCAAACCAGAGCGGATAGAAATATGAAATTGGCATAAAAGGTTACCAACCGGGCGGTTGGGTGGTGTTTGTTTAGGGTCTTTTAGGTTTGATTATTTCGGGGATCAAACGAAAAGGTGTTAGTTAGTTCTTTCTCGACAAACAGGGGTTTAATCAAGTCAAAACACAACTAGAAACGGTTTTGGGTAAGGCTCGAACTGAGGAAATAAGGTAGAACGGGTTTTATAAAATAAAAAATATTGGTTTTTGATCAGAGGTTCTCAGCCGGCCGGCAAAGCATTCCAGCCGGGCGGTTGGTTTTTGTTTTTGGTCGCGACGAGAGAGCCGACCGGCAGAGGGATCTGTAGGATCCCGTTAACACTTCATATAACACATATGATGCATGAATTTGTAACAAGAAATTAGAAAGAAAGATGGTGGTGTAGAGAGAGAAAGAAGAGAGAGTTGAAAGAGAAACTAGAGATATTATTTAGAAAAATGAGAAGTTAGATATTTTCTAAGTAAAAATATCTATATATACCCC
>BQNB010019558.1:0-11964 GCA_026074375.1 Tanacetum coccineum | reverse complement strand
TTCCTTAGACGAATGATGTTTAAGAGGATTGCCAAGGTGGCGTTTATTGTTTTATGAGGTGGGGTTATGGTGGGAGAGGGACGTTTTTGTTTGGGGTGCAAGGTGGGAGAAGGTGAATAGTGTTAATAAGTTTTGGCGGGAATGAGTGTGTTTGTTTTGGTTTAACGGGCGTTTGCCCTATTTTTGTTATGTGTTTGCACCGTTAGTCCTTTTGGACTGACAACGGTTTAAGGACCTTTGGTGTAATATGGGTAAAGGGTGTATGGTTTGGGCTTTTGTTTGGGCCGGTTTAAAGATTGGGCTTTTTTTCATAAGCTTTAAGCTTATGTAAGTCTTGATATAAATGCTTAATGGGTTGCCCTGGCCCATTAGATGGGTGCGGGTTGGCCCATTAAGTATTTCTTTAGTTTTGGCTTCGTCTTTGACTTTTAACTTTGACTTGGTTGACTTTGACTTTTCACACCTTTTCTATTCCCGTGCTCGGTTTTGGCTTTTTATTTTTGTCCTTTAGTGAATATCCAGTACCTACATAGTATATATAGCAAAACAAGCATATATTTGGCATTTTATGTCCGTTTTTGGTCATTTGGGGTCGTTTTATTAGGTAAAAAGTATGTGTATTTAAACACATACCATTCTAGCTACACTAAATTCTCTCTTAATACCTTTTCTCTCATAAAACTGATTCATCTCCTTATTCTTGAACTCAGTTCCATTGTCACACTTATTACCTTAACCCTTTGATCTATTAGATTTTCTACTCCAGTTATAAAGGACTTAAGAATGCCACTAGTCTCATCCTTAGTAGCTAAAAAGAAAACCCAACTAAACCTACTGTAATCATCTGTGACAACTAGGCAATACATCTTTTTCATTAAGCTTTTTACAAATGTTGGACCAAACAAATCCATGTGCAACATATGTAAAGGTTGGCTGATTGAACTTACTGTTTTGGACTTACAAGAAGCTCTATATTGCTTTCCCTTTTGACAAGCTACACGGGTTTGATTGTTTTCAAAAAGTTTTGAAGGTAAACCTCTTACAAGATTTCCCTTAACCAGTTTATTCATAGTTTTGAAATTTATGTGTCCAAGCCTTCTATTCCAAAGTTTAGATTCATCAGATGTGGCTTTTCCAAAGATACAAGTTAGACCTCTTTTAGGAACAATATTTTTTAAATCAACACTATACATATTGTTCTTTCTAGGAACTTTAAGTAAAACATGACTTTCATCAGTTAACTTAAAGTTTGGAGATAAAACAATACATTCACTGTCATTAAAGAGAACACTATTCCTTTTGTCACACATTTGTGAGACACTAAAGAGGTTAAACTGTAACTCTCTTACAAAATACACATTCTCAAAATCTAAATTGCCAGTTTGATTATACCTCTGCCTGTGATTTTCCTTCCTTTGGGGTTACCTCCAAAGGCAACATATCCTCCATCAATTCTTTCAAAGTTAATAAGATAGGACATGTTCCCTGTCATGTGCCTTGAGCATCCACTGTCAATCACTCCTTGGTCTTGTAAATCCATTTGTGGATTGCCCTGCACATGTGGTAAGAAAATCAGTCTTTTTTGGAGACCCAAGCCATCACTAACTTGGATCTGCCTTGTGCATCAACATAATCAAACTTCTTTAGGGTGATTGATGCACTGTTGTGTTTAGAAACATGGTCTATTACTTTAGTCTTTGGTTTCTAAACCCAACAAGCTGAGGCCTTAATAGCATTAACCTGGTTTCCCTTAACAGTATTAAGTACTGCTTTTGGCTTAGCAGTATTAACTACTACTTTTGGCCTAGCAGCATTAACATTTTTATCCTTAACAGTATTAACCTTCTGATTAAAATTACTATTTTTAGTTGTTGTTTTGTTGTTAATGGGCCTTCTAACAGTTGAATGCGCTTTATTAAAAACATTTGTCATTGGTCTTGCACTATTCACTATTGTTTTGGGTTGAGCAGTATTAACTGGTCTAGCAGTAGTAAGTGATACTAGGTCAGACCTCATTAATACTGCTTTTGGAACCATGTTCCTTTTAGGACTGGGGTGAGTCATTCTAGAAAAATTCTGGTGATTCACCCTTTGAGTATAATTCCATACTGGTTTTACCATCTTTCTATTATTAAACTGTATCTGATAGTTATTACAATCATGGTGATCAAAACTTCCACACACATAACAAGCTTTGTTAATCATCTCAAAATTACTTCCTAATATTTGAGACATCATATTATTCTAGTTTCTTTGGTTTCCTCTAGGACTATGTGTGTTCTGCCTATTTTGATCACTTTGTTTAACAATTTTTTTCCTAGGGGATTTTACTTGCTTTTTAGATTTAACAAACTTTATTTTAGCAAAACTAGGTTTAACTGTTTTCTTTTGAATCTTAGCCTGAGGTATATCTTCTTCCTCACTATTAGATACCTAATCCTTAATAATTGGAGAACCATTATTCTTCCTAACTGCCTTAGGCTTGTCTTCACTAGCCTTAGCTTCACTAGTCTCAACTACAGGCTTCTTAACTGTAGGCTCACTAACTATAGGCTCATTCACAAACTCTTCTAGACCAAAGAATGACAAATCATGTTTTGGAGGCATAAAGTTTCCTGTATAGAGAGGTGGAACAACATTATACCCTAAACCTGTTTTGCACTTATCAACTATCTGACAGTCTATTAGTTTGCTTAAGCTTTTAGATGAATTCTCATATTTTTCTACTGTTAGCTGAATTTTATCTTTTTGTTTTTGAGCCAGTTCTAACTTCCTCCTAAGCTCTGTAATGGCTACTTCTCTTAAATAAACCTCGCATTTTAAGAGCTTGATATCTTCTTCATAAACAGACTCATTTTTCATATAAACTAGAAGTCTTGCTTCTACAGACTCTAAACATGTTTTATAAGTAATAACATTTATCTTAGATGTCCTTAAGTCTTTTAACAGTTGTTCATTTTGTTCTTTAAGAATTTTAACATTTTCCAAACAAGATGATGAACAATTTAAATCAGTAGATACCTTAGAGTTAGAACTTGTAGAAGAGTAAGCTATGAGTGCAAAGTTAGTTGGACCTTCTTCTGCTTGATCACTCCAATCATAATCACCAAGACCATCACATGAGATCAAAGCATTGGAAGTAGTTGTCTCTACTGGCACAACCCTTCTTGTGTTCTCCCTATTCCTGTTTTCTTGGTTCTTTGAAGCCCTGCACTCCCTTGCAAAGTGTCCCTTTTTGTGGCAGTTGTAACACTCCACCTTAGACTTATCAAACCCAATGGTCTCAGTACCATTCACAGAAAACTTCCTACTAGTGTTCTTCAAGAATATCCTTGCCCTCATTGTTAGCATAGCCATCTGCCATCTTAAATCCATCTCTTCTAAATCATCAGGATGAATTTTTTGCAAGTCCTCATTGTCAAGTTGTAGACTGTTTGGTTGACTTGCAAAGAAAGCATAGATGACAACATCACTCAAATTGTCAATTATTGTTGAGTTAACAATAGTGGCTTGAGTGCTAGCAGTTATAGCACCATGAGCAGTATTAACTACTCCATTTGTACTGCTGGTGCTGTTTGAGGATACAAAGGCTACATTTTATGTGATTGTGCTTGAGCTTGATGTCCCTTTAACCTCTGGTTCATAGATCTTCAGGTTGTTATAAAGATCATCCAAGTTTAATGTATCTATCTCAGGCTTGTTCCACCACACAATGGTATGTGTGTTCCATTCTGGTGACAATATTTTTAAGAACATCCGATTCATATCTTCTTGTAAGATAGTTTCACCATGAATCTCTAACTGACTGATAAGCTTTTGAAGCCTATCAAAGTTTTGATCTAACACCTCTGAACTAGATGCAGTAAAATTTTCATACTGCTGCTTTAGAAGATTCCTCTAAGTCTTTTTAGTAGCAGCATTCCCTCAAAACCTCTTCTCAATAGCCTGCAACAATGACTTGGCATCTTAGATGGAGTTAAACTTCAATTGATGTTCATTAGGGATGCCCATCAATAAAGTGCTTCTTGCCTTTAACTCTAACCTTCTTTGTGCCTTTTCTTTAGCAGTTGAAGGAGAAATTGTAGTCTCAACACCTTCCACAACCTTTTTTGTTGGAGGTGCATTACCATTCTCTATGACTTCCTATAAAGAATAATCAACCATCTGGATGTACTGTTCCATCCTCATTCTCTAAAGCTCATACTCACCTGGTTTGAGCATATGCACTTTTGATGCAGCCATCATATGTACTGAGTCTTGATCCATGTCTTCTTAGCAAAGTTTCTCAAAGCAACAAGCTCTGATACCACTTGTTGATCCCACTTGAATGGATCTTGAATTCCTTAGCTTGTGTAAGGTTTAGTTATGCAAGATAAATCCTATACAACTATAGCAGAAACTTTGTTAAATATATTAAAGATTATGTAGAATCTAATCTTTAATATAAGAAGAATTCTTTAATGAAATAGTAATTTTAATGAACACTCAGATTAAAAAACAAAGCTTAAATATATTAATACGAATACTCTAATTAGTATTAAGGTTACAAAACCTTGAAGCTATGAACAACTCTATGAATGACTCGTTTTTGGTATAATTTATGACACCAAACTCTATGCCCTAGGACCTCTTTTTATACACTAATGAGTCCTAGTTGATTTACAATATATTATAAAGATATAGAATATTCTCTATGATCTATTCTATAAATAACAATCCTTATCAACTAAGTAATCTTGATCTCCAATCAATCTTTATACTTTCTCTGATAAGTCTTTGATCTCTTCTCTGTCAGCATAAACTCTTCCAGCAGTTGTAATCTTTCAGCAGTTGTAACTTTGTACCAGCAACATTAACTCTGAACACTAGCAGTAGTAACTTATACACCAGCAGCATTAACTGTGTACAAGCAGTAGTAACTACTTAGAATATTTTCTTCACTCTTCACTAGTAGTACTAACTTTACTCTAGCAGTACTAACATATACTAGCAGTACTAACTTTATACTAGCAACACTAACTACTTAGTATATTTTTCACTAAAGTTAATAATCAGCACTAACTTTGGCTTAGCAGCAGTAACATAAACCTTAACAGCAGTAACTTTGATATGAGCAACAGTAACTTCAAGCAGCATTAAGAAGCTTTTAATCCCAACAAAAGGCTTGTTGCATACGCTAAATGCAACTGTGATTCCTACGAAAGTGAGTTAGGTTTATTTTGTAAAGTTTTATATATTTTGTGCTATTGTGCTTTTATCTAGTTTTATGCGTTTGGTATTAGTCTTTCTTGCAATTATACATGGAATGTACAAGGCGAAGTGTTAGGATACTAATCAAGCTGCAAGGAAGCATCTCAAACCGTCCTAGTTGAATGCTATTCGGATGATGAAGAAGTTGCCTGTGATGATGGATGTTGCTCAAGGAAGAAGACTTGGAGCATTGCTTAGAGCATGTTGTCTCTTCATATCATCGAGCAAATGTAAGGGAGTAATCCGTTCTATTTCTAACCCTTCCTATTTAAATTTTATATGCTTATGTTTGACTCAAGTGGGGGGAAGGGATTAGAAATAAACACCCATTTGATTATACTTGCCTTTATTTTTCAAGTTTAATTTGAAAAATGTTTCATTAATAAAATTTTGACATGTTTTTCATTACTTAATTAGTTAAGACTATACTGAGCACACCCTACCTTATAATTCAATTATGTGAGGATAAGCCTTTCCATTTTTGCCTTATACATAAATACAATAAAAATAAGTGTGCCTGTGGCTGTAGTAGACTTTAGAACTTGGCATGGTATATCTTTTCGAGACCATAATAATGAGCATTGCACCTAGTGTAATTGGTGTAGCTATGATAAAAGGAAATTTTAGGATTGACCCCAAATAGCCCATCCATGTTATGTTTGTGTATATTGACTTTTCACACTGATTAGTCAACCCTCCTGTTAAACCTCTTGATTGCACTCATCTTTAGTGCAAGATACCCCTAGTACACCTTGCTGAGCCTTTCCTTTCATTTTGTAACCCAATATATGTTATTTCGTTACACCTATCACTTTAGCCTACCCTGTAGTTTCTTAGTCCATGATCGGGGAGTTGCTAGTTAATTTTGGGTTTCACTCGTGGAAGTTGCGAGTTAAGATAGAGGGTATTTGAAAAAAAAGATGGGTTTTGAAGACAGTTGATCCCAAGTGGGGGGACGCTCATGTATATATGTGTCTGTATTGTGATTTATTGTATCCTTGTCTTGCATAAAAAAAGAGAGAATAAAGAGCATGCAAGCAAGTGTTTATCAGTCAGCTTATATGTGGTATAGTGATAGTATTTCTGCCTTGTCCAGCTGGCGATGATTTCGACTTTCTAAATGGGTAGTTCTTTTAAACCCGTACATTTTCTATCTCTCTTTTCTATTATAAGTCTATTTGTACAATGAAGGCATTGTACAACTCAAGTGGGATAAGGGAGATAGAAATGAGGTATTTGGTAAGATTATGTGCTAATTTGGCCCAAATTTTCAAAAAAAATTAGCACATAATTTTTGTTCATTGATGATGAAGGCGGAGTTAATGCATCTTTCTTGCCTATGTTATGGAGATTATGAGGCATTTCATTATATTTCATACGCATTAACTCATGTATTATGAAGACCCCTTGACTCTTAACCTTCATTTTTACCTTATGAGATTTGAATGCGACTAGTGACGGGGAGATTATGGACTTAGGAAACTCATGTCTTTATCCTACCCTATATTATTCTTCGTCCGAACCCGTTGTTAAACATGAATGAGGATGAGATTGAATCACGCATATCTATTCCATCGTTACAACCATGTATGTGTAATTCAACCACCTTGTTGGTGTGGTACTTTGGGTGAAAGATTGTTTGAGTGATCAAAACCCCGTAAGACTTTGTGTTGTGTCAACCCATTTGCCTTTTTGAACAGTTGCATCTAGACTCTAGTGGTGAAGCTTAGTATCCTGGCTAAGCTTATGATAGAATACTCGCCATGACTGAGCAGTTGAGTGATCACCAAAAATGGAACACATAAATTAGTGAGAGTATGAGTGTGATTTATTTTTTATTTCGTGAGGTGCTTGATTTAGAATTTTCTAGCATAAGAGATTTTTAAATTCATATCTTCCTTAAAAACCTAGGGAGATATCTTTTTGAGAATTATTTAAAATGGTTCTACTTGAGGGCAAGTAGAAGTCAAGTGGAAGGATATTTAATAACATCAAATATTTAATACTTTTTCATATCAAATTCCCACGTTTATTGCACTGCTTTATATCGTTTTGGTACTTAATTCGCTTATATTTTGTATTTTAGGTAATTTTGGCAGTGGAACGGAAAAGATGTAGAAAAACGGCTTTTTACATCAAAATCCGCATCATTCATGAGTTATGGCGTAATTGATACCATGATTACGCCGTAACCAGTTTTTACGTATGGAAATTGTGCTGACGAAGAAGTTACGGCGTAACGTCAACAAGAGTTACGCCGTAATTGACCATTTATTACAAAGATTTGGACGATCACTTAATTAATACAAAGATTCGGTGCTGGCGAGGCTTTACGGCGTAACATCCTATATGGTTACGCTATAAAATATTATTATGGAAATTATATTGTTGCTGCTTAAGAGTTACGACGTAACGTGTAATATGGTTACGCCGTAACTAATTTTATCACATAATGAAGGAATGCCGCGTCTGAAGTTTATGGCGTAACGTCAGCAAGTTTACGGCGTAACCATGTTGGTGAGGTTACGCTGTAACCAAATCAATTACGGCGTAAAGTTTAGCTCATCCAGGGACTAAAGTTGTGCAAAATATATGAATTTTCTATTATATTTACATACATGCCATAAAGATGAGGGGCCTAATTCGCCAATGGACCAAAGATTATGTTTAGTATAAATATGATATCATAAGAATCATTCTGACATTACATTCGGTTGTGGTGAGCCGCCAAATTAGAAAAAGTAAGAAAAGAGTCTGTTTCGACAGTAGGTATAAGCAAACCCTTCGGGGTTTGCCATGGCGTTCGACTAGGGGATCGAGAGCATTAATTTCGCACAACTTGTAATTATACTTCAACTTTTTATGGTCAATTTAATTATATTATTTTGGCTTATTGGATCCATCCATATAATTGTTGATGTTATGTTTCATAAGTTATGTTTTATTATTTGTTCTTGTGATTTAATTATTTTAATTATCTATTGATTATTATGTTATGATCTCATTGTTTAATCGTTTTCTTTATTAATTTATATAGTGCACTTTGAAATCATTGGACTCCCTGTTAGGTTTTGATATAAGGTTGAGCGCGCACTAAAAGTGTGTATAAGGTGAATCTCAAACCTTGTGCGCACAATTGATTGCATTAGAGTAAACAATACTCGTAATTGTTCAACCAATAAGGAAGAACCCTTAGCATTAATTCCTGGTTAGGAGACCGAGCTAATAAGGAGACCTCTTGTTGGAATTAGAATATCTTATAAGTTAAATTAAATCTTGATAATTGTATACTGAGAATAGGTTAATTCTCCCTGCGAGTTCATTCCACTCAGTAGACATAGGTTAGGTTTCAACTATCAAATTGGACCTAATGATTTTAGCCCCCTTCTAAGATTGTGATAAGACATTGCACTAGAGATCATAGTAATTAATTGCGTTTTTCCTTTTTAGGGCTTATTAGAGGCTAAATTAGTATAAAGAATAAATTGTAGGCAAGAGTCTTATGAAAAAGACCCAAGGAGCGTATGTAGTGTGTGGATCATAAACCCGGGATTAGCACGTGTTGAGGGTCGATGTGTTCGAGGCCTGCTCCACCGCCGATAACCACTATCCTTTTTTTTAATATTATTTTAAAAACTTAAAGCACAAAATGTTGAGTAGATTGCGGCTTTATTTTAAAGCAACTTTAAAACAAAGACACTATCAATCACTCTCAAACTTTAGTAAGGCACACAAACAGCTTATGAAGGCTAAGCTGTTACAGAAACTTAGCTTTGGAGAGCTTACAAAGATTATTTTCACTTAAATGATATAGCACACAACTCATTTTAAGCTCATTTTCAAAACAAAAAGCTATTCTAGAATGCTTAGGATATGTAGAAGCTACTTTTGATAAGCTAATTTAACCAATAACACTAAAGGCTAACTGAATTAACTAATTTAAATGGCAAACTCAGTAGAAAGACTTTAAAGTTCAAAAACAAATTAAGCTAAAATGGACAATAAGCTATAATGGAACTTGAGCTTTTGAAAACTTAACCAACTACATATAAGCTATAAGTTTCAACCATAAAACTAAATCTTATAAGCTAAAATTTAGATTTAAAAGCTAAGATCCAACAGCTACTTTTTTTTTTGTTAAAGATTTTTATGAACTTTAAAAGCAAATGTATCTTAGAAAATAAACTAGAAATATAAAAAAGTTTTAATCTATCATTACCTATATGAAAACTATAAGCTAATTGAAATTTATCAACTAAATCCTATTTAAACTAGCTTAAATGTGATCAAAAAGGGACTGTAGTTGGATACTGTAGTCTACCTATCTGATGCACTTGGCAAGGGATGCTAGAACCAAATGCAGGTGACCAAATGAGTCTCACTTGCATTAGACACTCAAAACGAGTGTGTATAATCACTTAACAAGCAAAAACCAAGCTTATGAAAGCTTGGATCCAAAATTCACTAGCTAGCTTAAATCAAATACCTCCCCTGGTGTAGGGACAACAACATAAGCCTTAACTACTTGAATTTTTGAAATCTAACTTCTGAAATATCTTTTACTACTGATTTTAAATGAATTAAAAACTGGTTCAAGCAATGAACTTAGCTCAATTTGACTTTTTGAGGTCAAATTGCATTAATCCAAACACCCCTTTAACTAATGCATAATCCATTTAAACTTTAGATTTTAAAATCTAGCTAGCAAAACCTAAGTACCAGATATCAAATAGCTTATAACAAGTTTGATAAACATAAATCAAAGATCAATTAAGCTAGAATCAAAGATCTACAAGCTAAGCTAATTATTTTTGGTTTTTTAGTTGATTTTATGACAGATTATGAAACACTAAGATCTATAATTATATAGCTAAAAACAGATTAAAAGACATAACTAATAAGCACAATAAGACAATATAAAGTACAAATAAGCAACTAGAAAGCAGATTAAGCAATTGATAAGCAAATAAGCAAAACTACACTAAGTATTTAAAAACAGAATTTGAAATGAAGACTTACAATAAGCTTTAGCTAAACAAAAGCTTAAAAGGCTCAAAGAGCTTGTCTACTAGCTCTGGCTTATTTAAAATAAGCCAGTAAAAGTCCATGGAAGCTCATCCTTTGCTAGCTTCCCTTCCATAAGCTCAAAATTCATTAAGCAAAGATACTTATCTTATTTTACTGATTTGAGTAGATTAAACTAACAATTGAGCTCAATCACAAGCTTAGAGACTTGTGAGAGCTTATAAGAGCTTGTTGTGAGCTTTTGAAACAATAGCATACATTTGAGAGTAAAAAAAATTTATAAGTGAAAAGGCTTATGAAAACTAAACTTAGGATTTTATTAATACTCAAAAACAGATTACAATGCTTTATAAAAAAGATTACAAGAGCTTGAAAAAGTAAAATTACATTTAGAAAAAAAAACTACATAAGCTATTTAACTAAGAAAAATTACCTGAAAAAGAGATATCCTGTGTGTGAGTGAGGGCTTCAATTTATAGTGCTCAGAAGATGCTTTTAGGCTCCTGAGTTTGTTAGACGCTCCTTGCAATCCTAGCCTTCAATGATTAGCAATGATTGGGTCACAATCTTGTCCGTTGGATCATTTTTGAGCTCACACGGATTGCCAGCGTGGCAATCCTTGATGTGACAACTTGTGTTTGTTTTATGAGTAGATGTATTGTAAAAACTTTATTCCCTTGTGTTTCTTTCATTTCTCATGATCCTTGCTTGCTTGGGATTGACCAATTAGAGGGCTTGATGATGTAATAACTCTGCCAACGTGTACCATACCACTTGAATGATCCAATCTAACCCTCAATTAAGATTTGCCCTTTGATTTTATCCCTGTGGTTAAACGAAGGAGACGAGTGAACAGTAATAAACTATTTTTCCCGCCTATATTTTAACTAAAATAAGGAATATGGGTATAGTTTGACTTTTTGGTTGACCTGAATTATAACTTTCGGGCTTATAAAGGGGTTTCGGATGGGTGTTGGTTTTAAAAAAGAAATGGGCCATGGGCTTTGTGTGTTGGATTTGTTTTATAAAAAGTTAACGAGTGTTAACTTCTATTAATAGAAGTTAACATCGTTAAGGTTTTAAGGGCTATTTATGAATTTTGGTGAACTATGAGGGACTGATTTGGAAATATTTATAGTTTTGTCTTTTTGTGGTTTGACTTAAGTTGACCAAAGGTTGACTTGAGTTGACCATTCTTGATTTTTGATAGCTTTCTCCCGGCTCTTTGCGTGCTCTTCCATTCCCGTGTTCGTGTTTGTCCGGTTTTGACCTTTTTTGTGATTTTTGCTTTATCCGTACCTACACAATCACAAAGACAAAACAAGCAATATTCAAGTATTTAAAGCATAATTTTGTCTTTTTAGGGTTTATTTTGATATAAAACGGATATGTGTTTTCACACATATCAAAATTCCTCAAACTAAGCGATTGTGTGTCCTCACGCAATGTTATATGCCTTATAACCAAATACCTCAAAATTTCCCCAAACTAAACCTTTGAAAAGTAGCAAATTTTTTTTTTGTGGAGAGAGTTAAGAGATCACAAGTTATAAAACACCCTTATTTCCTATTTTTCTAAAACTTTTTCATCATTTTTTTATATTATATAATATTATTTCGACTTTTGTTATTTCCATAACTGTTAGGGATCATAGAACAAGATGCTTTTCGATTCCGAGAATGCCCCAAA